>JBCEWB010167094.1:0-10303 GCA_039654565.1 Peronia peronii | reverse complement strand
ATTCTGTGCACGTGTCTTGTCCACATTCACCGCCTGATCACCATTTACAACGTCACGACTAACATCCATTCAACATCAAGAAAGAACGTTCGTGACAGCTGTGTTCTTTTGTTTTTGTTTTTGTAATGGTGAAAGATAAGAGATTGTGAATTTCATTCTAAACTATACGTCGTACAAATCTAGAACAAGATACTCAACGGACCAACAGAAAACCGTCAAACTAGATCTATGTTGTCTCAACATCTGCCTCAAAAAATTTGTGGTATTTACACTGTTCCTGTTTAAATAAACACCAGCATTCATTGATTCAAATAGTATTCTAGAAATGCAACAATCATAAATAATACAGTCACAACAAGATCTGATCAGAAAATTTCCGCCGTTTGAAATACCGATACACGCGTCTATTTGCGCCCTAGCTCATAAGTTCAACGCTCTCTATTTTGAGCAATTTCGAGAGAACTAATTTTACCACGAATTTCGTAGATTTTCTGACAGTTTTCTTTATGTAGCCTGAAAACGCAGCCCCATCACTGGCCCTGGCAAATTCAAGCTTGAGAGACTACATAAATCTTTTCGGTTAAAAAAAATGAGCATTTTCAACTGTTATAATGGTTCATTATTATAAAATATAACCAACAGGTAGTTTGGGTTAAAATATAGTTGATTAGTGGTGGAACTATAGTTTGGACATACTGAACATAAAACTCAAGACATGGAAAAGGTCTATAGGTCGGCCACCGCCTACAGGTACAAAAAGGCTCTTTCACACCTCTCTCTACTTGAGTCTGACAAACTATCGAAATAGCAGATTAGTGATCCCTATCTCTTCAAAATGCCTGGTATACCCACACTAAGTACTAGTAGTTTTTAAAGACAATTGATTTGTTCCACTATGCTCGATCAAACAGCTGGGGGCGGGTGTGGAGATGGGGGGAGGCAGGATGCAATCGAGAAGAGACGGTGGGGGGGGGGGGGGGCTGACTGATTGATTGTTGATTGATTGATTTTATTTTGGCTCAGTGCGCATCTGAACGAACTTCGAACATCGCAAAAACAGCGACAAATCAGTATCAATGTATAGCAACATATACTACCATAACAAAGACAATAATTCGAAGTTTATCAGCGTGTTTTGAATTTCCACAGCTGTGAAAATTCACAGCTTTTAGAAAAAAACAACATACATTAAATCTTACCAAATCTTTGTTTTCAAGAGTCGCTCTTACTAATATGGTAAACTTCAACAATTCAAAATAAAACAAAACAAATCTGGATCCATCTTCAATCCCGTCCCTTTCCCTTTGCCCTTCTCCCCTCTCTCTGTTTTCTTTCTTTATTTTAACATTGTTTTCTCCTCCCCTCAGTTTTATTAATTTTGATGTTCTAATGTCTCACCAAAAAAAAAAAAAGGGGGAACGAATGACAGAATGAATAACAAAATCAGTCAATCAATAGACATCTTCAAGACTTTGGGAGGAAAGCACATTATTAAAAAGTGACAACACTAAGAAAGAAAATGACCAAAACGTCAGACATATTGATAATTCTGATTAAATAAATCGACTGATGAATAAAATGGCGTTAACTTGGAAACATAAAAGACAAAACTAAAGTGAACAAATGTACAGAGAATGAATGGCACTATCAATCATACACTAAAAACAAAGTTCAGTAACAAGATTTACCTACTGACCTTCCACAATGTCCTCGCCTTTCAGCTCCTCTGATGTAGTGCGTCAATAGTATTACTGTCTCTTGAACAACACTTTTCTTGCTGGCAAAACTGTTAACAAAAGACTGGGACAAATTTTATACATGACTCTCTATCTTATTTAAGCATGGGCAAACAATCTGCGCATTTGTGTCAAATGTGTCCTTCATTATATTTTTATTAGTTTTAAATTGCAACTCTCTGATTTCCAGCCTTGGCGGAACAAGGAGTGCCCCCTGTAAAGAAATCAAACTTTCATCATAGTTCCGAGTAACTTGCTGTCAGCTGGCCAGAACAGAAGATAGAGGGGCTCGGTGGGCCAGTTGGCTCAGCCCTCATTGATAGAAACAAGACAAAGATCCCTTGATAAAAAATAGCAGTATTGCAGATAGACTTACATGAGATCTTTTAGCACACACTATTAATAATTTAAAGAAAACTCATACTTTATTAACACAGATATGATAGTTGTATAAATAGTTGAAGATATACAAACATTATCAACCTATAACATTTCCAAGTTACTCTTACATATCTTGTTGCCGCATAGGAACTAGCTATGTGAATTTCGGCAGCCTTTATTACATCACTATCAATCTTATAAATAGAATCATGAATTATAATATGCAGTGTGGATCATACAATATGAGAAAAGTTAATGAACAATTATTTAAATCGGCTTATATTTTCCAGTTGCCGAGGTATATCAAAGACCTTGTAGGCCTGTTTCTATCTCTACCAACACAGCATGTCCTTGCTTGTGAATTATATCACATTCTGAGAGTGGACCACCTGTTGGCGAAAGACCTCAACAAATTTAATAGGAGATCAGGCTGGCAATTTTGTGCCAAGCATGTGCTAGCAATGTCTATAACCACACTTATCTATGTTCGGATTAGGGTACTTAGCCATAAATGATTATGCACTTTGGCAAATTAAAATCATTTGGTTTTATCAGAACTTGTCTTCTCCTCAAAACTGCAATTATCATTGCTTTGAGCAAAGCAAATGCAAACAGGAGGAACTACATTTCGGCAGCATGTATTAATTTTTCTATATAACCCTTAGAATCTCGCCTCGAGGGAACAGTGGAATAGAGCTAGCCGTCCATTGATAAAACAAAAATGGGCTATGGTTCTGGGGACATTCTATTGTTGATACATGTACCTCTCAAAGAACTCTATACTGCCAGCCTTCAGAATACAACAAACCAAGTTCCCACTGTGCTCGTTCGGCAGAGATTCGGACAGGGGAATAAACTTGATAAGGATAAATTGCAGGTAAACATTGGCAATGAATTAGCTTACCTACAGTCAGAGGTCGCAATTGAGGTCCCCCAATGTACAGCACTGAGCAGTCACACTGCTAACTACTGAAGGGACCGTTTTATTTATATGGATATGTATATGTCGTACTAACATCTGAGAAGCCCGTGTATTTGCATGAACACATAAATGCCATGGATGTCCCTGAATAACATACTAAAGGGAAAAAAAGAAATAATATAAAAAAGAAAATCCACGAATTCATCGTAAAAACAGTTGAGTGTAGTTTCTCCCCTTAGGACACCAGTCATAGACATGGCTGTGGTTACCGGGCACGCGGATTAATTGTCCTCGCCAATTGTATCATTTAAGCGACATAGCGTTTAACTAAAAGAAAAAAAAAAGCATGGCATAGAAAAAGGGAGCGTCAAGCATTTATAATGTGCATGTATGTGTATGTGTGCGGATGTATTTATCATGTATTATTGATTACCAAGGACTACTATACTACTTCAGTAGTCTTTGTTGATTACACATATGTAAAAGTAAATGAAAGTACGTATGCCACTGTAAAAACTAGGATGTATTTTTTTTTAAAATCAACTATTTAATTGTAAAGATATCAGAAAGGAGTAAGGCAATTCTAGTGTTTCTTCACTGAGACTAGTTTAAGTTCTGGAAATTAGTTTAGGCCTGGTTGGCAAGGTAAGATACGTACCCCTTTGCCGTATTGTCTGTTACCAGGAAGATCATTTCAATGAAAAGTTTGATGACCGAGGTTCTAGTTTCACAAGTCGGTCACCTAACACTTCTAGGGTTAAATGTCACTATAAAATTTGGAAACCATGAACACTTCCCGTATAATGTGAGAGCTTCCAATGGAATACATTCCTCTGACAGCCCCCAAGAAGTTGCAGTTATGGCTGACATTGTTTGTCCCTTTCTTATCCCCTTGTGACAAGATTTATCTCGCTGAACTTGGTCGTTTGTATCTCTCGATTTTGACAGTTTTGATCTCTGGTTATCCATTGTATATGTCCTTCACCTGGTGGAATATTTACTGACAAAACTAAGAAGGCCCCAATGTCTCAGCACCGTCTCTCAAGGATCTCGGAACTCTTTTGTCATCATCATTTTATGGAAATGTCTTGAAATACAAGATACAGACTGTCAACCAGCAACTAACTCAAAACACAAAATGAAACAAACATCAGATAAAATGAATTAATAAACAGAAAAATCTATATTATCATCATCATCATCGTCGTCGTCATTTTTTTTATAATAGAAATGTCCTAATATTTAAGACGGACGGTCTATCGGCAACTAATTTAACATACCAAAAGAAATAAACAACATTCAGCAGAACGCAATATGTTAAAAATTGAATGAAGTGATGGCACTGGCCAAATTTGAATCCGTTTGGTTCTTGATCGGGGCAAGAAAGTAGATGTATAAAATATAAATATAGTATTGCTGTACATGAAAGAAAATTTTAATTAAATGTTTTGCTCATTGTGTAATCAAATGGAATTACAGGATTTCTGTGTATTTTGTTTATTCGTTCTGATGTTTATAACTTTTAAGATTTATCTCTAAAAGGGACATCACAATTTTATTTCATACTGTACTTTTGTTACTAGTTGAAAATTGGCTAGTTTAACAATTTAAAGTCCAGGATGAAAGAGGAAACTCTAATTGTTTTGATTACTATTTTCCTAATGTTTTTTTCCTTCCACCAGTTGTAATACATTTCTCCAATATTAACGTTTTGCTCCATTTTCTTTATTTTTCTTTCCTATTTCCTTTTTGCTTTCTTTCTTTCTTCCGTCATTCCTTCTTTATGTCTCCTTTCTTACTTCTTTCTCTCTTTTCTTTCGTTCACCTTCTTTCCTTCTTTCATGCATTCCTTCTGTCCTTTCTCTCTGTCTCTCTTAAAGCTGATTTGGAATTTCTTTCCGAGGACTAACAGGACAATGAGGACAAAGAAAAAAAGAAATGAACAAATCACACAAATAAACAAAGTAGGGGCTGACAAAAGAAACTGAAAACTGTAAACAAAGAAAACAGGGAAGAAAATTAATCCTCTTAAATCCTACGTTGTATTCCAATAAATCACTTCAGCGCATGTCTGAAACGACGCTGGATTGCCTCCTACGCAAACAATGTTATTTGATCATCAGCACAAATAATCAGCCGTCAGAGAGAACGAATACGTAGAAAGTAAATTAGACATATTTGTAAATCGATTCCCTCCTTTCCACATGACCTCAATTCGATCTGATGGTTTCATTTCTCGCATCACTTCCTTCAATCGGCAAAAAAAAGTCGGGAAAACGGAAATAATTTAATTCTTGATATGCTTCTTTTCTTTTCCTTTTTTTCTGTTCAGTCTGGTGCCTCGGCAATTATGACTCCTTCCAGTTTCGCACATGAAATCAAGCAGATCATTGATCAGATTTCAGGGGCGTGGCACATTCCCGTGATATGACAAACTTTAATGAGAACGAAAACGCTAAACGAGATCAACACGGCACATGTATTCACGTTTATGTGATCGGCCCATTATGGCGCATATGGTACTTAAGATTCCTTAGCGAGGGGTTAATAAATTGCAACGAAATCAGGACTAAGCGGATAATCTCTTTTCTTATCCAAAGAAGTTAAAGTTGATAATAGAAATATATTTGTTTCTCTCAGACAAGGAATACTGTCTGTCAAGGGTGGCTTTATTTCAAATATTGACGAGTCCAGGCTAACAAGATCATTCCCTTTTCTATTGCAAAGTGCAACATTTTTTTGGAATATTTTGTTCCACTCCCAAGAAATATATTGGCTGCCTTTATATTAGATCATAACGACCAATAGATTTGTCCTTCCTCCGACATGAGGGACATGCTCAGATATTATGTACCTCTCTCACATAATAATATCGTCTAGCGCATGCAATCATATTTTAAGTGTTCACAAGGCTCAGATCATTATTGGGTTGTCACTCTCCCTACGAGAAGGCGTTAGGTTGAAATATTTTCTTCGACTCTTTAAAAAATATTGTATGACATGGGCTGCTCTATTTTATGTAAACACGAAGTAAACTCTCAGGGAATTATCTCCTTTCCGGCGAAATGATTCTAACATTGAAATATCATGTTCCGCGTGGCTCTGTTATGAAAAATAAAGTCTTTCATAACTGGTTCTATTTCCAGTTACAACAAATATTCTTTTCCAGATTCGAGACTCTTGGGTTGACACCGACTTATATACATGTATATATTTTTTCCTATTGTGACAAGAATATTAAAGCCTGCCATGCCCGGTGGTGCCTTCTTGTTTTTGTTTGTTTGTTTTTTTTTGCCATAAACCTTTAGCAGAATCAATAAAATGGGAAGCCTGATAATGAAGAACTAAAAGTCTGTCTCTAAGCACATAGGCCGGAGCTATTCATGGGCTGTGTACTTCACATTTTGTTTTGATTGAAAACGTTGACAGTCCTTGTTCTCATCATTCACTCTCAAATTCGCTTGACAAAACATGTCAAATGTAGAATGCCAAAGTATGACAATTAATGGCCATATGAGATTGGCTTACTTTGACATTTTAAAGTGGTACAAGTAACTGTAATAAGCCCTTTCCTCTCCTTTTCAACCCCCACTTCTACTCCTTCCCCTTAAGACCCACTCAGGCTTCCTGCTTTCAGGAAACGTTTAGTTATATCTGAATAATTGAGTACAAATGGCGACAGCGCCTTATAGACTGTGACGGCGTGGACGTTGTTTATACCCATTATTCACAATCACATGGACTTAACGATCTGAGTGCCTCACACTTCATGCCTTACCTTGGGACGCGGTGGAAAGGGGTGATTTCGATACCACTAATATGACGGGATGTGATGACAACAGATCAGTTCTCTTATCTGATTCATGGCGCGCTGCGGGGTGGATATCTATGATAACACTTTTATTGTGAAAGACGGGCAATATGTGTACAGTAACATTCATGAATCGTGTATTGGCCAATGACTCATCTTGGATTCAAACAAAAGAAAATAGGCAATAGAGATTTATTACTCGTATATCTATGTCTGAGGTTATAAAGTCTTGTCAGTGGGTGGCAATGACAAGGCAGTATGCATGATCTTTATTTTATTTAAAGGGTGATACATTTTTAAAAATCGAAATCGGGTTATCACCGACTGAACTTATCTAAATCCTTACGCACATTTAAACACATCTCTATCTTCTTACTTTTTATTTTGTTGAGCACAGGCTCAACTTGTCAGATAGTTATGTTTTAGTATAATATGTAATTCGACATCATAGCTGTCTGTAGTGGCACAGAGAGAGTCACGTAACTCAAAGCCAATCGTTTACTATTTCCACTTTGGAAGGGCAGAGACTTTATACCGGTTTTAGTTTTTCTCCTTTCCATCCTGGGGCATAGAGATGTAATTATTCCTCTTCTGCTTTGGAAGAGCTGCTATACTATTCTAGTGTTTTCAAAATGTATCGTAAGAGAGCCATACAAAATAAGAAACTACTTTTAAAATTCCCGTTGATTTAATTAGGAATGTTCCCGTCATCAAAGCTAAGCTTTCTGTTCGATAGAACGAAATTGAAACGAACCTGTCCATGCCATAACTGTGAACATTAGCATTTCCGTTAAGCATCTATTAGGATTATTATTTTTAATTTTCTTTTGTTTTGTGTTTAAGAATATATTCAGAAGAAAGAAATTAAAAGAAAATTATAAAAAATTGAGGCTAAAATATGTTTCGTTACAACGGAAATTAAAAACTTTGCAAGGATTAATAATCACATTATAATATCTTTTCAGCGCAGAAAAAAAATCAGAAATAAAAAAATAAACTCTTTTGATTTTGATTAGACTTTGTATTATGACTAAAAATGAATATGTCGTTGTGTTTCACAACCCCTTAAACTATAATAGCTTCTTCAAACATATAATGATAATCTTATCCTTGGGCAATGATGTATTTTAAAAACCGAAAGGCAAAATCATTTTTGTAAGGCTGAACAATTCAAATACGCATTTGATTGAAGTGTTGGTTAAAGTCTGTGCGTCTGAATCAATTCCATGTACAGAATTCCCCAAAATACTCTTATTTTCTATACTTCTAACACATTCTTAATCAATAATCAGGTACTTCACTATCTGGGTTGTAGAGAGGTTTAGTAAACCTGCAGCATAATGTAGTACTGTAATAGCGCATTCATCTCACCTCCTCTGTCTCTTCAGTGGGTGAGCACGCTCAGCTGATCTGCAATCTTGTTGGATCGACCAGTTCATTTTATTACTCGATCGAGTATCGCTTATTTTTCACTAGTTAGTAGATAATCGACACTATTTCCACTAACAAAATAAGACGAAAGACAACTGTCGATAGAACTTATAGCGCGCTGAAATTGCAGACAAAGCTTTTATATCTATCACTAGATGACCTAAGTGGACTGACTGACCTACGCTTTCTCACAGTAGAAGCGCATCACCTTTAATCATCAAAGTGGTTTAATAAGATAGATTAAAGAATGGAAAGATGCAAACAAACAAAAGTGAAGAGATAGATTTCATGGTGTCAAACAGTGAATGAAAACAATGCCAGTTATCCCCAGAACTATTCGATCTACTGGCCCACACAAGCCACTGTTCGACTGTTCGAATAGCTGTGTTGAGGACCATGGTCAGGGCTGATTCTAGACTTAGAAAGAAAAATGCACAATGTTATAATAATAACACGTTATTCGAGGCGACATTTATAAGTAAATTCTAATAAAATGGATGTTCTATCTTTTCACAATCGATAAATAAATGACTAAATGACTAAAAAAAATGAAAAGAAAGAATGAATGAATAAATGAATACATAAATAAACTAATAAATAATAAAAATAAAATGAAATTTAGAAAAATAATAATTCCCGTGCAATCGGAATCCAGCACACATTCATCATCTGCAGTGGGACAACGATTGCGTGATACATGGAGTCTATATAAAACAAGGCCAAAGTTAATAAGAGACTTAGACAGATTGACATGCACAATATGTCTATTTGAACCTCACTGCGACAGTACTAACTCGATTAAACAAAATGGATGTACTGTCTTTTAAAAGAAAACTCCGGTATAGTAAAGCTACTATGACTAGCTCTGCCCTTTTACCCCTTGAAGTAAAG
This sequence comes from Peronia peronii, assembly GCA_039654565.1. Taxonomy (NCBI): domain Eukaryota; kingdom Metazoa; phylum Mollusca; class Gastropoda; order Systellommatophora; family Onchidiidae; genus Peronia; species Peronia peronii. The sequence continues at coordinate 1,131 of JBCEWB010167094.1, read as the reverse complement.
CGCGCCACTCCTTCCTTATCTGTGCACAGCAACAAGTTCAGGATATTTGGGCTCCTCCCGTGTTCTACATGACCAAAGCTAGAAATAAGGCAATACAACGCTGTCGTACTGTTTGTCTTTGACCGTTGTGCACTGGGCAACGGGTAGTGGCCGAGCCAATTTGGCTCTCTCTGGGTCATGAACCTCAGAGCGGCCATTTCTGTTCAGATCACATAGTTTACATACACTACATATTATACATATAGCTAAGAGGGTTGGAGAGATGTTTGGAGATACCACAGAGGCACAGGTGGTGGGATGTGTGTGTGTGTGTGCTGGAAAGAGAGAAACAGAGAGAGAGAGAGAGAGAAACATGAGAGGAAGGAGGGGAGGGGGGAGGCAGAGAGAATAAAGAGAGCAAGGCTTCAGAGAGAGGACACGTGAAACAGTAGCATACGTAAGATGGTGACAGACAGCAAAAGGAGAGAGAGGGAGTAAACATCCGATAGAAAGCCACATAAATAAATTGACAGACAGACAAAAAATGTTAAATCACCGATAATCCATACTGCTGAACGTGTGGTCAGGACCACATTTATTTTCTATGAACAAAAGCATTCAATCTTGAAACCTTACATCTACAATTTGATCTTTTTTTTGTTTTTTTGTTCGGTGATTAGTTTTCCTTGTATGAGTATTTTTAAAATGTATTTATTTTCTTTTGTTTTGTTTAATTTCCACGAAATAATTATGTAATTTATGTAATAATTGTGAAGCACTGCAAAATGTTCTCAGCGTTTATATAATATTTTATATCTTCATTTGTCTCTATTGCAACCAGAATCTACAAAACTTATTACATGTATCAGTGAACACATATTGATTTATGTAAAAATAGAAACAGATGACATATGTTTGAAATGACAAATTGATTAGCTTCAAAAACTTGCGAAAAAAATGCGAACCAATGAACAAAAACTTGCACCCTCCCAAAAATATGCGCACGCACACCCAATCAGATATGTGCCGGCACAGACTCAACACATACACACACGCGCGCGCGCACACACACACACACACTGAAATGGGCGGGGGGGGGGGGGGGGGGGAGAAGAGAAGAACAAAAAAAAAATGGCTGAATTTTCATCAGAC
>JBCEWB010167093.1:0-25655 GCA_039654565.1 Peronia peronii | reverse complement strand
CAACAACAACAACAACAACAACAACAACAACAACAACAACAACAACAACAATAACAACAACAACAACAGCAGCAACAGCAACAACAACAACAACCACAATGACAACGACAACAACAACAACATCAACATTAACAAAACCACAACCTGTTACCTCCAATTTGCTCTGGTGTGGAAACAGACCAGGATAAGTATCTTTATTCCTTCATGACCTTTTGATGTCCATTTCACGAAATTACTGAGTTAATTGGCAGCCACAAAAATTACTGTTTCTCTCGTGGCAAAAGAAAAAATGAAAGGAAAAAAAAAAACAGGTGACAAGAAGAGACAGAAAAAAAAAGTTTGATTGAAGGTCTAAAGCAGGTGCACGTTCTTCAGAATGATCTTTTGCAACGGAACTTTAACCTAACGGCCCTACGATTGACTGAAAATGAAGTAAACGCATCTAGACTTAAGGAGGGGGGGGGGACGTTCTGAAATATGGATTTTGTTGAAAAACAAAATGCAATTTTGGGTTTTTGTTTTGTCTTAAAAGCCCTGTCTTTTCTGCGTATAAAAATGGTATCAAAAAGTGGGTATGTCCATTCTAACGTGTTTGACCCGCGGTCATTCAACGGTAGGCCTACCCTACTGTCAACCAGGATTTGGCTCCATCTGGCTGCTACATGCAGTCGTAGATCATCGCTATATGATGATATATAGACAAAACGTGCATAAAACACTTGATTATGACCTCTTCTAGCAATATCATGGACTTTAGTGCCAGGGATGGACATTGGATGACCACTATGAAGCGAACAAAACTGCTGATCATGCAGATTACCAGTGTTAGCGTTCTAAAATGAATTTCCACGTCCTATAAATAGTCAAATTTTCCTTTCTTTCTGGTACTTCAGAGTTCACTTGTGGACTATATGCCATAGTAAAGGTCAAGACATTCTTGGTTTGGACAAAAAAAGATATGGGGGAGGGAGAGGGGGGGGGGCACATATAGGCCCTCAAAAACCCGGTATTTACTCTATCGGGGTAGGGAGCAAAATTGGAGGAAAGATACGCTCATAAAGCCGAAAAACGGCAACAAGAGACGCAGAAGTCATGGAGAGAAGACTAGTATGTAAAAAAGTGCTGTTCCGAGGCTGAAAGCCGAACAAACAATTCTCCATGTCCTTTTTTTCCCTGAAAAAAAATCAAACGCGTTTTTTGTTTCGAAACCGATTCTAACCAAATTTGGTATACATTATTTCCATGACAAGGCTAAAAAACGTACGTATGCGTGGCCCATTTGCTTGGTTTTAAAGAAAATAAGTTTTTAGTACGAACGACGGGCGAAATTTGATTTTTTGTTAATGGTATTTTCAAAAATTTCTAGAAAAGTCCCTATTTCATAGGGAAGGCTAAAAATATATACCTTTTTAGATATTATTCAAACAATATTTTCACCAAGTTTTATCAATTTCCGTTGAAATTTGACAGTGGAGATAGATTTTAAAATCAGTCCATTTAGAGACGCCAGAATCCAATATGGCGGCGTTGCCATGGCCCCCGTATAAAAAAGTAGGGTTTTTTTCACTGTTTTCTTTTCGATGGAAAAGGTTAAAATAGTCTATCTTTTATAATAAAAAAAAAACACGTCCAGGACACCCCGCCCCCTCTGAAAGGTCAATATTAAAGTGCCATTTTATAGTATCTGAGATTATATAACCGTGCATGCAAGCATATACATCTACCACACCTAACAGCAAAGAAAACGGGGTCTTGTTTGCTAATATTGAATTGTATCTATGCCAATTTTTTTTTCTTCCTTTGGTGTACCTGTTTAGTTTACAGAAGCACTTCATTTGTTTTCGACTCATATATTTAGATTTTAAATGTTTTGACTTTCTTCTATTTCTTCTCTAAGTCTTTTGTTTTGTATCGTCCAGGTTTTCTTTTCTCCGTCTTTACTTCTTTGCCTTATTTCTTTCATTTCACGTTGAACAGAGTCACTGTTGCATCAGTCAACATCCTCCCTAATGTGTGCTAAATTTCAGTAGGCCTTCCTTTAGTTCCCCTTTCGTATCAGCCTCCAGCATTTCTTTACCTCCCCCTGGTAATGGAAGCATGAACACTTCTATTATTATGTGAAAGGTATCTAAGTTCGACAGGTTTACGTTAATTATGTATGTCACTCACAGCCAAGAGTTTTAGCTCTAAATTTTCTACCCACCGAGTGTTTCTAGTAGTTTTGTTTTTACTATGGCCGCTTCTTGCAAGGTTTCACTCACATCGCAGAGTTTCATGGCGGACGCCTCACTCAGTTCTGTCCATCATGTTTGTGGCTTTGCAGCTGGGCGCGCCGAGTTTATTACACGTAATAGTTTTTCTATTTTTGCTGTACAGATGAGGAGGAGGGGGGGGGGGGGATTAAAAGTTAGTTGGAGGAAAGAAAAGTACTCGAGACATTTAAATTGTTTGTAAAGATCCCAATGACCTGGGTAAATTCCTATCTAAATGCGTAGGTGAAAACAGTCAATTGAATTGATGATTATAAGTAGTCTCATTTGGAAGAAATTAAAGAAGGGTGCATTTAGACAGTTTATTTTTTATTTATTTCTATTAACTTCTTTGTTGTTGTTTTAAATTGCAGAAAATATAGGCATAAAGTTACTGGTGCCTGTTCATTTTTTGTGTTTACCAAAATATAGTCAGTTCAATGACATGTTTTTTCAGACTTGAGTAATGAACAGATTTTATCTCGTATATTTAGGACATTCTGTGTCAGATTCCACAACAGGACAAGCAGAGTTTCGTAATGAAGAGGACAATGAGGTAAACACAGCAGGACCATCAACACAAGGGTCGGGCCCTATGCCTGGCATTGAGTCTACATCAACCAGGCCATTGTCAGACACAGATCGTTCAGAGAAAAGGGAGGGTTTTCTTGCTGAAGCGATATCAGAACGTCCTGTCCAGTCCTCGGATTCTGGGGTGTCAGGGCTCAATGGTCTCATCACAGGTGACGATTTACTGACTGCTCATGAAGGTGCTTTAAATAGTAAACATATTAGTGGGGCATCGCCTGCAGATAAAAACTTTATCGCCGTGAGCGATGAGTTTGTAGGCTCTGCACATTCTACTGAAGATGAGAACAGAGATATTTGTGACGTGAACCCCCCGACGACGTGTGAACCGATGGCCTACACTAACTGGACGTTGAGACATGAATACATTACTCAAATTCTCACCCAGACTAATACAAATTTAAGCCGTAGAGCTTTAGCAGAGAGAAGGATGGTTTCTGAAACAGAAAGTGGCATAATTTCTGCAACAGAGAGAGACATGCCTTGGAGGGCACCAGTTAACAAAAACCTGAGGACAATCTCTCCCTGTGGGCCGGAATACTATGTTCGCATAAATGAAACAGAAGGTATTTATAAAAATTTATTTATTTATCTTATTTTAACAAGACACGTTTATCCCAGGAAAGCTTTTATCTCAGATGTATTTTTTCCCCAAAAGGGACAAATTATGACAAATAAACTCCATGCATTAGGTTTTGCATGCTTATGTATAGTGTAATATTAGCTCAAGTAGGTACAGACACATATGGGTTTATATTAAAAAGTCAGTTTCTTCATTTCCGACACTGTCTGGCTTGGCTCTGTTACACTGCAGTCCAACGTAAGCTCAGTACAATTTCCAGGGAATTTGACGTTGTTCCTAATATTGTATAGTGCGAATGGTATCTATGATTATTGCAATGAATCTGTGTGTATTGTATGGGAGAGATTTTTTTTTCTTTGCGGATTATATAGATATCAAAATTTACTTAGAAAGCAGGGTTTATGTAGTGCATCAAAAGCTACACAGAAAGTAGGGATTATTTGGTAACAGAATATTGTCATCAAGGTCCATATAATTGAAATTGATTGTTGTGACAGCAAGCGATGGCGGAGAACTGCTGGTGATTGCCAATGACTGCTGCATTAGAAACTGCAAACACTTCATCGACATCTTAGTTCCCGATGGCAAGGAACTCCTGCTCAACTTCTCCTCTGTTCAAGTCCCTGGCCCTTATCTGATCGTAAGTGATGTTTGTTTGCACAGCTATCAGTGAATAGACAGATATTAGTTCATGAAAAATGCATTCAGTCAAGAGTAGCAGGAAAGAAGTATTACTTTCCTACTCCGATTCTGTAGCTGATTATGAAACAAGCTCAGCCCCCCCCCCCCCTTCTGTACAGTGAATGTTTTCTAGAAGTTAACAATGCTGAAAAGAAATGAAGATGCCAGGAAGGCCATGCCTTACAATTATTCTCTACTGCATATGGTAGGAGATGAACTAGATGTTCTCGAGAATGATTCAAAAAGTTCTATACTTCAGCCAAATACTGCATTCATCATTGCTAAATGTTCCCAGGTAGCCCTTTTATCAATGCAAGTCTTTTTACAGCTGTTAAATCCCTTGCTTCAGTAGTTTCACTGTCTCAGCGTTCCACGAGAATTTGACGCGCGATTATAATCCTCTGAGTGAACCGTTATTGGTAGCAAATTGTGTCATGTTTAGTTATCACCAAAGTGTGGCCATGTTGGGAGGTTCACACCCTATTTCTCACACAGACAGATCACTTTGTCTCATCTCATGACAAAGACATTAGGAATCTTGTAGACCATCATGTATCAAACATACAGCTATTCTTTTTTCTATTCGTTCCTTTCCCTTTCTTTTTTTTTAATGTGGAAAGGGGAGGGGAGGAGTGGGGCCGGTGGCTTGGGGGGGGGGGGGGGGGGGGAAGAAGGTGGGGGAGTTCAAAGTTACCCTTACAGGCACATTGTGTTTTTTTTTTCCTCGAGAGAGAAAGCCTATTTGTCTGGGTATCAATACACACATTTCTAACAATTTCTTTGCCCTGTTTTTAAGATTATCCATGCCTTCATGCAGCAAATATGGCTTCAAAATCCTCATCGATAAGATCTTAAAAGCTGGCTGATTTCATCACTTATACTATTATGCCTTGTTTTTTTGTTGTTGGTTTTTTTTTTTGCTCTATGCAGGAACCATACAGTGGTTGCTCTCAAGAAGGCCTGTCTGTGTCAGTAAGTATCTCTATTATCAAGATTCATCTTTTCATCTATGGAAATACATTATTGGAAGAGAACCACTTTTCAGTATATGCTGGCTTACAAAATATCCAGAGAAATATAAAGAGAAGGGAAGCCAGTCTTCCCCTTGCTCCCCTCCCTTTCTCTCTCACTTGTCTTGATCTCTACACCCATTTTTCTCTCTCTCTTCCTCTCTCTCTTTCTCTCTGTATTTCTTTCTTTTTTCCTTTCATCTTTTTTCCCTAGGCCCTCCCTCTGTTTCATCCTCTGTCCTATCTAAATATTGTATGTCAGTCTGTTTGTTTATCTGAGTCTGTCTGTTTGTCTCCGTCAGTTTGTCACCCTGTTCTATTTTTTCTTGTATCTATCATAGAACCCGAACTGGAAGCAACATGTCACAGATCCCCATCTTTTCTACCTTGCATGCTCTACCAAGGCGAAGAACCCAGACTTGAGAATCCAAAGCAAAATAGTCTTTTTACAATTGGACAGTGGCCTTGAAGCGAGGTGTGGTATTGGCGAATGGGGGAATCCCATATCTTACAGGGTGAACTATCTAGTAAGTGCAGTTTAACCATCTTTTTTGCCAAAATTTCCCAAGAAATGCTATCACACTGGCATCCTGAGGGTCTGCTTCTAAACCGGAGTTCACGACGATTCATGTGGGATTAACGGAAGGGGAGGGAGTTGTCTTTAATCTTAGGCCATTTTGTGCTGCGCATTATGTACTTGGCATGTCTGATTCAGAATAGTAACACAAGCAAATTAGAATTTCATTGGTGGTTATTTTTTTAATAAAGACTTGAAAATACCAGACATGTACAAAATGGCATTTTTATTCATTAAAAACGTTTTCTCAAAAACTAAAAGAAATACAGATAAAAAGCAGGATTCACTTTCCTTATGTCAAGGAAAGTATGTGGACCAAATATGATGAAAATATGTTGGTAAGTTTTGGAGGAGACAGAAAGATAAGGGAAACAAATCAAAGTAACAATGAGCTATAAAATATGAAGTCCTCCTTTTCTAGTGCCTCCTGAAGGGCTTGTTCTTGTGTCCCAAATGTGGTCTTGGCGCCTATATTTGCTCTTTGCTTATATACTTTTGTAGGGAGTTCACTGAATCTGAATGAGTAAGCTCCCTGATTAAAGTCCAGTGATTATTTTAACAGTAGAAATCTCCACAAAATTCATGTTATCATTAGCAGTCGCTGTTATCAACAGCGACAGGATAAAAGATTTGGCAATAGTATCTTTTCCCTCAATTTTATAGGGAATTTTGCTGAAATTTGACTATCTCCTACCTACAAGAAAATCTGTAACAAATAATTCATAAGTCATTTGGGGCTTGTATCGAAACGACTTCTCATTCAAAACACCCGCCCCCCCCTCCCCACACACACACAAACAAATCGAGAGTCAGCATTTTGACTCCAAACTGGCCAATCTAAGTGCCACTCCCTCTAATGCCGATAAATGTAAAATTTGGCAAGTAATGTTTATATGTAGTAAGTAGAATTGTGTACTCTATCACTTATTCTCATACTGCAAGTGTAATGTTTTTTGCACACTGGTGTACAGAGGTTCGGTGAATGAGAAATGTGAGAAATATTACGATTACAGATACTCCGCCATAATTATGATGCATAAGCACAAAAGCAATAGGTTGACCACAGTGATCCAGGCTCAAATAGAAAGGATATAGTGGTACGTGATATCAAGCTATTTAAAGTGTTCTAGACCTAATGATATATAAAGTGCGTCTTACTGTTTGACACGACAAAAGCCTGTTTATGTGTTTAATTATCTCACCTTACTGTGAAGTGTCAGAGGCATAGCGATGTACTGAGAAATGGGTTAATTTTTATAATGAAGTATGAGATGCATACTAAAGGCTTAAGATAAGACGACATTTACCCAGGTGGTCGATGCAATTCGAATGCCTGATACACAGAAAATGTGTCAGGGACTGCACCAGCGTCTTAATACGTCATCAAGCCACAGTTCCCTGTCCGAGGGAAGAATCGCATTTGGCTACTTGAAAGGAGATTATCCAGAACCAACCCGTTGTTCATGGGAATTACAAGCTCCAGGTAAGTTAATTAGGGCACCTCGCTCCGCAGTAAGGGATCTATCTCGCAGGCATGGAGCTTAATGGTCGAGTTTGTTTTGCCTGTTGGTTAAATTAACTCTCACAGGAAAGAAGGTGCCTGACAAGCATTGTTGAATTAAGAAAAAAAAAAGAGGAAAAAGACAAAGAAAAAAAAGGTACGGAGTAAATACAGTAAATAATATTTTATTTTGGTATGTGATAGTAGAATACATTAAGCTCAACTTATTATTAAATTATATATTATGACAATAACATAAAGGCACAGATGATTTGGCTAGGAATTTCCGGGTCTAGTTCAGGGTTTTGTTTGATATTTGTAAGAATATGATGAAATAGTATAATTCTTATAAGCTATGCATGTAGTATGTTACTCTCTCCCTTTTTATACCTCAGAACATCAGCGAATCCTGGTCTGGTTTCAGGATTTATCAATACCAACAACCAACTTCTTGCCTTCTCCTCCTTGTTACTATGGGCATGTGAAAATTGCCACCCACGTTAAGTCGACGAAGGACTTTCCAGAGACTCTGGAGTTTTGTGGGAATGAAAAGCCCAGGATCTTCGTGTCTCCAACTCGACAGTAAGACATAGTTCAGATCATATGTAGAAATGTCCATTCGATAATAATGAGTTAGTTTTACGGGAAGTAGATCAAGGAAGCTGCTTGTGTAGAAGAGGATCAGGGTAACATTAGTTTATTATATAATATTAATAATTACATTATTTTGGCTATATAAAAAAAGATATGATACGCGACACGATGAAATCAGGCTCTCGTCAAATTTTGGGCATATGGCGTTATTGCGACTATTTATTTAACTTTCTGTGTGTGAAAAAAAAAAGTGTTTTACCTTAAGTAAAAGGCGAGATATTGGCAATTAAAGACGATGAGGGTGACCTGTTGCTGCAGCTGAATTTAGTGAGAAAATGGCTGATCACTTTTGTTAATCCTTATTAATCTTTTTCAGGCCATGCCACTAAATTACAATTTTTAGGCTTTTATTTAATCTGTTTCATCAAATTTAATTCTGAAATGCATTGTTAGATTGCTTTAGAAGAATTCTGTACAGAAAAAAAATTGAGTGAGAAATTAATTCACTGTTGAAAAACACGTGAATTCTCCAGTTGTCTCAGCTTGACGAAAGCCTGATTTCATCTTGTCGTGTCTCATATATTTATCCAGCAGATGCACACAGGGCACATAAATTGTGTATTCTCTATTCTGAACAGTTTTTAACAAGTAACAGATTTTCTAAACAATATCCTCAAATGGTGCTCAACTGACATTTTATAACAATCCCGATACACTATACGTTATGCTTTGATCCTGGCATCATTTGTACCAAATCTCCATCCTGCAGTTCTCAGTTCTGATTTTGGATCCCTGTTTTTGTCACCAAGAAACTATCAGTGTTAGCTGTTTCACATTTCTCCTTCCTTCATAGTCAAAAGAATTAGCTTGTCCACTGAATATTATATATTATATATATATTCAGTGGACAAGCTGATATATATATATTTCCAGATTGACCATCGAGTTCTTTTCTGGCCAAAGACTGTCGAGTAGATTTGATCTAGGATATTACTATGTGGACTCAGATCAGTTCGTGCCTTACACAGAAAATGGTTTGTTGAACTGTTCCAATGGAGTGCCAGACTATGTTAAATGTGATATCCGGATCGACTGTGACGGAGGTAGGCGATGCCTTTCTTAATAAGAGTTCCCAGCTTACTCCTAAAGTGGTGCCAGCTAGCATTTCGTGGGATGTGACATATGAATATTATGTTCTCTGGCGTTTCAACTGAACTTTTTTTTTTCACTATGGCAATTGGATTCTAAAAGATGAAAAGCTTTGTACTATAACATTTCCCAGGGTTACACTGCACAGAGCAGAAAGATTGCTAGATGACGTAGGTGATCGGCAGGATTGTCTTTATTGGTGTCCAAATTAATTAACTTAATTGTTGACTAGTTTGTCATAATCAGACTTTAAAATGTTAAATATAAGGGTGGGAGGCCGGGAATCGGGGGTAGGAGTGGGTGTTCTAGAAGTGATTATTTTTAATGTTTGAACTAATGATTTTTTAGGCGTGAGATTCGGATTCTGTATGTCCAAATTAGAGGAAAAGTATGGAAAAGTTTCCTTTTTTTTCTATCCGGTACCACGATAACGTCGCCACATTGGATTTTGTGGTTTTGAAAATTATCTTTTCTTCTAAAGCCCAGTGCTGCCAGAGTACCAAATGTAATCGTTTGAAATTTGGTACATGAGTTAAAAATTCCGCATAAAGGATAATATGTATTTTTCCTTAGTTTAAAATTCATACAATGTTTGTTAAAAATTTGTGAACTATGTGTATTGACAGATATATTTTCACTGCATTTTCAACTAAATATCCAATTTTCCTTCAAGAAACGTGAATGAAATTCAGAAAAAGGATGATATATATTATTAAATCACATGATATAGAGAATATATACTCAAAATTTGAAGTAAGTTGGTTCAGAAAATACATTTTTTAAAAAAGTTCCGAAACAAAAAAGTGAAGAAAAAGTACATATTGAGAGATTGCAACTGAATATTTATAACATTATTATCCAGGATCTTAGAAGTGCCATGCTGGGGCGTAAAGCAGATGTTTCTGGCCCTTGCTGTTATGTTTCTGGCATCAGAAGAAATCAAAGTGTTCAAAAAAAGCAAAACTACAATTATGATACTTTGGTCCCAAATCTCAATTTCGGGTCTCCCGGCCCTCCTCCTCTTGAGGTTGGGGATGGGGAAAGAGGGGGGGGGGGGGGGGAGGGGTAGCATCAGGTTTGGTAAGCTTGGGGTCAGAATATCGATTTCCGGTCTTGTGTCTGTGTGTGTGGGTGTGAAAGTGTTTGGCAAGAGTAACCATTTTTGTATCAGCATATAGGTCCATACTCTTCATATGACAAATAAGTTATTTATTACAGATTTTTTATAGTGGGGGTATGAAGAAAAACGCAAGTTTCAACAATATTCCTTCTGAGATCTGAAGTTGATGGCAAAGACAGCATCGTCCAATACATTATTCTGTCACTATTGTGTGGGTATAGGAAGACCGTTAAACTTTTCCACAAGACGTGAATCAAAGACGAAGGCCATAAGGTGAAACAGTATACAGGGGAAAGATCAATGTACATGTAATATGTTTCCAGTAGTATTACAGCAACCCTGACCCATAGACATACTAGTATAACTGGGCTCCGCGCGCCTCTGTCTCGCTATTGGCCGCCATGGAACCTAGATAACGATCCTCGCGTGGCTGAACTATGTGAGCCGATCGGGCTTTGGAAAGAAGAGTGCATGGGGAAAAAAAACATTAAAAAACGCATAGAGCATATTTAACCTGGGTGCCAACCTATAATGAAAGTAGTGTTCTTGATTAAATTACGGGAAAATAAATAAAAATATAGTAACGCTAGCAGTTGGTACGAAAAGCAGATTAAAGGAGGGCCTTCCGAAATTTACCACACAATAGGTCTGATGGCAATCAATGAGTCAAACTTTCAAAAGAAAGAAAACAAGGGAGTAAGAAATGAAACATGGATGATTTATAGCAAAAGAAGTAAAGAAGAAATGGAGGAAAGCAACCTATTTAAGTTGTTAATGTGTGAAAAAAAATAACAATAAAATTTTTAAAAAAATTCTACATGCTGTCACTCCAGTGTGGAAAACGGACCAGGATTAGTATTCTTTTCCTCATCCTTCTTGATCTTTTCATGCCTGTCTCTCGAGCATACGGAGTGAATTGACAGTGCCAAAAGCGGGTGGTCTATTTTTGTGACAAAATTAAAAAAATGAAGATAAAAGTGATGAGGACAGACAGAAAAAAAATGGCTTGAAGAACTAAAGCAGATGGCCATTTTTACAAGGGAACATCGGCCTGGAGATCCCACCGCTGACTGAAAATGAAATGAGAGTAACAAACTAAAGCTTCAAACAGCAATATGTTCTATTATGAGGACCTAAAGTCCTTCGTTGTCTCCTTGCATTTAAAAAGTCTCCACGGTTATATGAGTGTATAGCAAGCATGTACATCTATCACATCTAACTCCAAAAGTAAACGGGATCTTATTTGTTGATGTTGAATTATGTCTAGGTCCATCTTGTTTTCTTCCCTAGTATACGTTTTCACTGGAGTACTGCGTTTGTTTTACACATGAGTTGACTTTCTCCTAATAAATCTTTACCTCTTTTGCTTTAAACCGTCCATATTTTCATTTCTTACTTCCTTGCCCTTTTTTCTTTCGACTGACTCACTTAAATTTCAGAGGGCCTTCCTTTATTATCATTTTCCTATCAACTGTTAGTATTATCATTTATTTACTTTTTATTTTCCCGTAATTTAATAAAACAAAAAACAAAACAAAATCTAGGTTTAAACGGCGCTGAATTTATGAAGTCTGTTGCCCATATAGAAAAGTTTTAGTCATATATCTCCTCCCCACCAAGTGGTTTTAGTGTTTTTTATTTTTGTTTTTGCCATACACGCTTCCTTCCATATTGCAACCTAATCCCTGACTTCCAGCGCCGACACTCAGCTCATATTGGACCCGGAAGTTCTCCATGCGCGCCGGGTGGATTTTACTAGTATGTCTGTGCCCTGACTGCAGCTAGTGACGCTTACATCACACTCACATGAGCCATGCAATGTTGTTACTCTCTGGCCACCTTTCCTTGGCTTGGCGTTGATAATCATGCCACTGAGGGAGATAGGGTGTGTGTGTGTGTGGGGGGGGGGGGGAGATCAAAGGTAAAAACCACACGTGCTATCCCCGCACGCCAGCAACAAGGCATCATAGTGCGACTCGTAGCTAGTCTCCCAATTCCGTTCACTGGCTGTATCTCCTTAATAATTTGAGTATGATTTTTTTTCACCTTTCTGTGGAGTAAATTTCTTAGATTATTGCTGAAGCTTTCTGAGCTCAGGAGTATGGAGAATCCAATAAAAGCGTTCATAATTATGTGTGATCCAGAGATCCAGTGACAAATTCAATTCCTTGTGAAAGGTGGAATTCGCGATAAAAATTATTGCTGAACTCAGTTTGGATCCTGTGAATATTTCTAGTGCAGCAAATGTCACTGGGCTTTGGTCTGGGAATTCACTCATTCAGGCTCAGTGAAATGAGAGACAGGAAACGTCTTTTGAAGAGCATATTGTAAATTCATCAAAAGGCAAAGGTATGACGTAGAACCACAATTGACGTTCAAGAAGAGCCCCCCCCCCCCCCCCCCCCCCCCTTTCCCCTCAAGGAGGCATTAGAGACAGGGAAAGCTTCCTGTCTCATGATTTATTGTTAGTTTGATATCTAATATCTAATATTTTCTGCAATATTGTGCTTTGGAAAGTTGTTGCAATCTGTTATTATGGTCATATTTAATTTTTAGCTTGCGGTTTCTTCTTCGGTTGAGGGAGGAGGGAGATGAGGGCAGGGGGGGGGGGTGATTTTTCTATTTCCTCCACAACTTACCACTATGTTTTCATCACATTTCGCCTGTATACTTTTCATAACATAATAAAGAAGATGACAAAGGCTTTTTATTGCATCTTCCTATATTTTATCCTCAGTTGGCAGACGCAATTAATTGTTGTGTGCTATTACTGTGCACTGTTGGTGTCTTCTATTGCTGTATTCCTTTGCTGTGTTTCATGACTGTATTCTTTTGCTGTGTTCTATTATTGTGTTCTATTATTGTATTTTATTGTTGTGTTCTATTGCTATGTTCCATTTCTGTATTCCATTACTCTGTTCTTCTGCTGCGTTCTTTTGTTGTGTTCTGTTATTGTGTCATATTATTGTGTTTTATTACTGTGTTCTATTGCTGAGTTCTATTTCTGTGTTTTGTTGCTCTGTGCTCACAGGACAAGATGAGTCAGAGCCGCTTTGTCCTCAGGTGGACACATGTCTGAAGAGAGGAGGACGGTCAGGTGGTCAGAGTCACAGTTGTTACTGGTTCCAGGTTTGTCTCTGTAGAAACCATTATAGATTGTAAAGTCACACATTGAAATTTCTTTTGTTTTTTTTTTTAGCGACTGATGCATTCAAGTATTTAGTATATACTGACTAGTATAGTGTGAATGTGATCAAGTTTTTATTTGATTGTTTGTCTTTAGGAAAAAGGAAATGTTTGTATATCACTTGGAAAGACACTGGATCTTAAATTGGATATTCTTATATATGGAGGGCGTGTTCATAATGGTAAACGTCATTTACGAGGGAGGTCAGGGATTCAGACATTGATATCTGCACAAGGAATCAGGAAGTGGCTTTAGCGTTCCAGATGGATACCCAAATTGTACTAGACAATCACAGATAAGCACACAGTACACTGGAACGCTTTTTTTTTTTTTTTGGATGGCTTTTTTAAGGATGGGTGAATAACACTGGTAAACAAAGATTTTGTCACCAGGCAACCGATATGCTTACTTTATGTTTCTGGTACACTGATTTCAAATCTGAAGCTGTTTTCTCCTATCACGTCATGTTTTTTAGTTATTGGCCATTTTATGTCTCAAAAAGATTTTTATGCACTATTGAATACACATTTTCTTCAGCAATACCTCCAATTGTAAAATAAATATAGGAATTATGCAGTAATTTAAATAGAGATATGAAATAATGCAATAAACTACTGCATGCTTGAGAATGATGCAATCATGATGGTATATTGCAATACAATGGACCTGTTGTTTTATTGCTGCTACAATGTGAGAGAACGATGTCAGCTGTCTAAGCTCTACTTAGCTAATGTTGTTTACTCTTTGGTTCATTGGCCAACGACAGAAAATGTCTTGCTCTGTACCGCTGTACCTGTGATCTGGTGTAAAAAAACAAAACAAAAAACAAACAAACAAACAAACAAAAAACAATCACACTGACTCTTACTTTTGCAAGACAAAAATTGTGTCAAATCTTGTGTACCCAAATTGCATATCAGCAATGAAACCCAGTGCATAATGACGAAGAGAATCCCGTGCTTCTTCCACCTGCAGACCTGCTTGATGACAATAATATCACTGATGATGAATGTATTGCGGATGATGAGGACGAATTTGAAGCAGAAATTGGTGAACTGATGATGCACTTGAAGAAGAGCTTAATGACTTAGTTGGAGACCTTTCATTGTTCAAAGAAAAGGCTGAGGTGCTCTCCTCTCGGTTACAGCAATGGAATCTTTTACAAGAAAGGTACCAGAGTTACTGTGTTTCGTAGTCGGCACAAAAATCTTGCATCTTATTTTCAAATGGAGAATGGTATTTGCTTCTGTAATGATATTAAGGGTCTCAAACACGAGCTTGGGCATATTCATGTCCAAAATGAAATTATAGACTTTTTAAAGATTCAGGCAAGGCAAGTTTAAGCTGTACTGTTACACAATGGCAACGTTAAGCTTTCTCCTATTGGCACATGCAGTAGGTTTGAAGGAAACATGTTTCAATGGACCATTTTCCTAGAGTGTGCCAGTACGCAAAATACAACTGGAACTGTTTTGTGATCTTAAAGTAGTATCTTTACTTCTTGAACTGCAGATGAGATATACCAAACATATGTGTTTCTTGTGCCTTTGTATAGTCGTGATGATGCCAGTCATTACATAAGAAGACAATGGCCAGAAAGGAGTGGAAATGTAATTGACAAGTATAATGTTCAGCATATAATTATGTAGTAAATCCACAGAAAGTGTTCCTGCCGCTATGTCACATAAAACTGGCATTAATGAAGAACTTTGTCAAAGCTATGGACAGAAATGGAGACGGCTTTCAGTACCTCAGGAAGAAATTTGAAGGCGACAGAAGTGAAGCGAAACTGAAAAAGTTATTTTTGTGAGCCCTGAAATTCGTGCTTTGGTGGATGATGGCTTATTTGAAGACAAACTAAATCCACTTGAACATGCATATTGGGAAGCCATCCGTTTGGCTGTGGAAAAAATTATGGGACATTACAGAGCGGACAACTATTCTGATTTGGTGGAAAACCTATTGAACATATACTGTCAGTCGGACGCTCGAATGTCTTTTAAAATGCACTTTCTGCATTAACATCTTAACTTTTTTCCTTCCATTCCTGGAGATGCCAGTGATGAGCACAGTGAGAGGTTTCACCGGAAAGATATAAAGATGATGGAAAACAGATATCAAGGCAAGTTTAACCCCAATGTGATGGGGGGGGGGGAAGGGTAACTGTTGGTTTCTTCAACGCGAAACGGACACTCCACGCAAGCAAAAGTGCAAGAACCTCAAGCACCTCTGATTTATTCAAAGGATGCTGCCAATTTATTAGTTCTAATATATTACAAGAGCCTCAAGCACTTATGATTTATTCAAAGGATGCTGCTAATTTATTAGTTTTAATATTGTTTTCTAAAAAAAAATTTATAGACACCTTATCAGTTTTTAGCACTTTGAAGTGTTTTAAATAGTGATTAAAATGTATCTGTGGCTTACTTTTATTCAATGTTTTGTGTTACTAAGTAAAAATGGGAACTCTGAATATCTTGAAAACCTGACGTGCTAGCTCAAATCTGACTTCAGATATGAAATTAGCGACCGAAAATTACTTAAAAACACATGATGTTTTCCAAATGTCAGACATAAAGTTGACCACTGTATTAGATGGATCAGACCAAGGGTGAATGATTGGGTTGGACTGATGGATGGATGGTCTGTTCTGAATATAAAGAAAATTTCAACTTTTGCACTTTCGGTGCATTCCGTTTAAACTACTTAGTCTCCAAAATATAGAAATAAAATATGGTGGAAAATTGTTTACAGTGTTTATTGTGCAGTTAGTTGAGGTTCTATTTTTAGTGCGAATTAGCTCTTGATCTGAATCAATATATACTGAAAACAAATTATATAATATCTCTGTTGTTTTCTTTTTATATCCACATTGATTCAATAGGAGGGACCCATAAATCTAACCTGGCCCGAAGCTGAAGACTATTGCCGTGAAAAGTACCACGGACATTTGCTGGCTCTCAACACCCGAGAGGAATCCAAAATAGTCAGCAGATACGTGAAGTGTAAGTTTGTGCCTGGGTTTGATGGACTGTCTTGGATCAAATCCTTGCAAGACTCATGCTTGGCCCCCCTCTTCATGTTACACTGGTTACTATGTTTCAAATGATTATATATAAATTTATGTGACTGATGTTATTTGCACCTAAACGTTTTTTTTTTCATTTATTTATTCTGTTTTCCAGCATATTCAATTATCTAAAATCATAAAAATTCACTTAATTGATTTACTTAATTTATTCATATTAGGTGAGAATCACATTCTTAAGGGAATGATGTCGTCGAGAGAAAGGATTACGTCAAACAATTCGTGTTGATGATTTCGGTTGCGTTTTTTTATAAGTTAGGTGTGTTTCAGTTATGGTTATAGATACGAATTTCAACATCGTGTGGCGGTTATCTCGGCGATACAACACGAAAAGAAACAAAATAATTTATAAAACAAAACAAAATGAAACCAACCAAAGCATACACAATCACACCCACACAAAACGGAAGGAACGATACGGATGACGTGGTACTAACGGAGTCTCTCGGCCAACAACCGCGCTAGGTTGTCGCATCTCGAACTGACGCTACTAACACTAAACACACACACATTTTTTAACCAGAAATAAGGAAAAGAAAAGGAACAGAAAATCAAACAAAGAAAAAATTAAAAATAATCAAACAAAGTAAAAATTAAAAATAAACAAACGATTGCAGTGGACGACACTTGAAACGACACAACATCTAATCAGACTCGTGCAGCTCATGCCTGGCCTGCGCAAAAGGTCCTAAAGAATGGTCTGCTCTCTACTCTACTTCTATGACATCCTACTGCTATCCTCTGTGCCATGGCGTTCACCCGGGTTCTTTTTCCTGCCCAATCTATCTCTACTCTGTGTTTCGTGGATCTGTCTAGGTGATGGGGAGTTTCCTCTTATCTATCCTGGTGTCTTAATGTTCTTCTCTAGGTTTCTGTCTTACCTGTGTTTTGACGGTCCTTTTCAGGGCTATTTCAAGGGAACGGGCTCTAGCCTTTAATTATGGTTCCCCATTATTTTCATATTAAAAGCTTTAAAACTATTTACACGGACTCTTAACTCAATATGTGCATCGTTTATTGACACTCTTTATTGAGGCCGCTTGTTTTTTAATTTCTTATTGATATTATTGATCGATGTGTTTTCTTTCCTAATCTGTCTGGGTTTTTTCTTTATCTAAAAATCAGGGGTGGAGTTTGGACATACTTTTTTTTTAAAAGTTGTTTTGTTTCAACCCTCCTCGGTCGTTGGGAAGGAGGGGGGCGGGGGGGGGGGGGACACGGAGGGCTACTTAACAACAACAACAACAAAAAAAGGTCTGACTACTCGGCCTCATCGATCGGAGATGTCACGGGTACTTTCCTGGCGTCCAGAAATCAGTATAGAGCGCAGCTTACTCGGCTTCGTGTGTGCTCTCTTCTCTCGAGCGGAGACACTGTCGTGTGCGGAGACATCCATGTCGGCAGGCTCGGATAGGGAATCTCCCGCCAGGAATGGGCAAAATACTCCGCTTCGTTTGTTTCCCAGCCGGAGACTCCCGCTCGTTTAGGGGCGTTATATTGGAATTTAGCTAGTATGCTTTTTAGTATCTCTGTCTTCTATCCATTTTTAGTTTGAAAAATATGTGTTGTATTCTGTGTTCTTCTTTTCTGTTTATTAGCAATTGTAACCTGTTTTGTCTTTCCGAGGCATGCTGGGGGCACTCCAACAGCATTTTTTAATATGCTGGATATAGTAGGCCACTTTGTACTATACCTTACACAGGAATCCGTATTACATCATGTCATAGCAAGAGCATTCCTGGGAATAGAATGTTAGCGTTATGTTCACGTCGTTTCCCCTTCATTGATTGGTCTGCCGAATACCGGACAAACGCAGTCTTTTACCAAGCTGTTCGAGAATTATCCATCAGTGGGCCGAAGAAAAAGTGGTTAAAGATAATTATGGCCGCTATATGGAGACTGTCATCGTGAACCACTGGAATTGATGTATCTACATTTTGGCACGTGTTTCATATGCTGGCTCGTATTCTTTATATAATTATCTGTCCGTTTGATAAGTGAAGTTATGTGACGTATAATACTGTACACCAAAGACGAGAGGTCCAACACATGAGGCATGAATGTGCTAAAGTTTTGGAAAAGATTTGCAAGTTCTTTCGTTGCATCAAAATGGTCTGGAAACTTCATTTGCACTTTTCCGAAAAGTACATTTGTAAACTTGGTTTTCTTTTTGGGAAGCCAGTGTCATAACCTTTGGAGTTCAGCCCTGAATAGTTTTGCTTAATTAAAAGAAAAAAGTGAAACATGCTGTTCGGTTACATAACTTCCAAAACATTTTCCCCAATTGTCGCAGGGTACCAAAACTACCCCCCCCCCCCTCCTCCACCCCCTTCCACCCCCCCCCCCGAAAAAAAAGCTACTAAGTGACTTTTTATGTTGTAACGAAACATGTTCGTACCAAGTTAAAGTAAACGTGACAAAAATGTGATGAAAGTTGGTAATACTGCACTTGACAATATTTTTAAGGTAAAAATTAATGATGGCAGCTTTTCCTCAGATCAGCAACCATATATAATATTAATAAATATTTTTGAAGAGGTTTCCAGTTAATTTGGACATGTCCACAACTTCGGTGCCTGCAAATGCTTTAAAATAAAAATAAAAATGTGAAATGATGTAGAGTTAGCGCTCCGTACTGTTCCCCTCCCCCTTCCCTCTCCCCCCCCTCTTTCCCCCTCCCCCCGCCCTCCTCCAGTAAACCAATACCAAAAGTAATACGTTATCTGTTTTTTTTTTTGTGTTTTATATCAGATCTTTTCAACAAACATTGTTTTCCACCCTTTCTTGAACCTGATGAACTGAGTTGTTACATCACCAGCCAGTCTGGAATCTCGCCATCTTTACTTCTCCCGTGGTCTTGCGACCAGTAATGAGCGGAGACTTGGCTTCCCTTTTACGTCTGCTTAATACTCAGGCGAAGCGCAAACCTGCGCTTAATTCCTGGCTTACCAATCTTCAATTTCTACACAAATCTTAAAGATGAGAAAATACTTTATTGCCCACATGGCCAGGTTGTTTTCCTATTATTTCATTGTCAATATTTTTCACGTATAAACAGTTGCAAACTACCAATAGCCGTTCCTTCCTAAGGAATATGGAATCCTATCTCATCAAAATGCATCATAACTTTCAGATCGGCTTCTCTTTCTAATGAGAACTAAAATATCTGCTCAATAAAAAGCATCATAAAGAAAAGTACAATCTACAGTTTTTTTTTTTTTATGTGTTAGCTAAAGTCTAGAGTTAGGCATGACCACATGAAGTTTTAGCTGGGTGTTCTTTTTTTACCACGTCCATAACATTTTCTACAAGGTTATGCTATATTAGGATTGAGCAAATGGATGTATACACGATAATAAGCCAAGTATTGCGATAGACAGCGTTGTCTGAGGCAATGATCAGTGAGCTAAGTGTGTGTATGTGTGTGTGTGTTGGGGGGGGGGGGTGGGTGGCGAGGGCAAATGAGAGTAAGGGTATGGTTTTTCTTAATGCAGTGAAGATCAAAGGTGGCCATTGTTCACTGACAACCAACCAGTTGTTAGGAGACATTCTGGTAATTTCTTCAGGTAAACAAAATGAAAGTGAGTGACCCAACAGGATCTGTAACTTAGATTCTACATGGCGACGAAGAGCAAGACTGTAGGTTTAGGAAATGCAACAGATGCTGGTCCACAGCAGCTGTTCAAGAAAGGAATGCCAGCCATCGTCTGAGAGTAAGGAAGTTAACTCACTAACATCACCCATACACAGCTTTTAACTTACATCTGAAAAATTTACCTGTCTGTCCAGGAGACAATCTCCCCTCTCTTCAGGTAATATTGTGTATTTGGATGAGCTTTGGTAAACAGGTTGAGTGCATAAATGATCCACATCACAGCACACGGTGACAACAAAGAGGTGAACGTTGTCACAAAGTTCACAGTGATTCCCACTCGCTCTCTACTGACAAGATTCTTTATAAAGAAAAGGGGGTGGGAGGTGAGGGGGGGGGGGTGGAGGGATGGGGGAGTCCTGAAATATGGTTTTTGCGAAAGAAATGTAATTTGGGATTTTTGTTTTTTCTTAAAGATCCTGAATATGTATTCACCCATGGCCATTCAACGGATGGCCGGACTTACCGTCAACCAGGATTTGGCTTCCTGTGACTGCTATATGCAATAGTAGATCATCACTATTTGATCGGATACAGGCAAAGGATGCATATAACACTTGATTATGACCTCTTCTAGCAATATTTTGAGCCCTAATGCCAGGGATAGACATTAGATGACCATTCTGAGGCGGAAGAAGCTCATGATCAAGCAGATTACCGATGCAATCTTTTACCAGGAGCTCTAAGATAAACTTCTAGGTCCTGTAAATAGTAACATGTTCTTGAATTTCTGCTGCTTCAGAGCACAGGTGTGGACTATCTGCATAGGTCAAAACACTTTTGATTTTGACAGAGAAAGATGTTAGGGGCACATATAGGCCCTCGAGAACCGGAAGTGTCTCTATGAGAGCCCATATAATGATGAGGGGTAGGGAGAAAAAATATGCCCAGAAAGGCAGGAAAAGTCAACCAAAAAAAAAAAATTAAAAAATAGAGATGTCAAGGAGAGACGGCTAGTGTGTGGACCAGGGCTGTTTTGTGGCTAAAGACCGAATGAAAAACTCTTCATGAAAAAAAAATCATTTAAACGAATTTTTTTTTTCTTAAATAAATAAAAAAGAAATAGGTTTCTTGTCACTATTTTGCGAGCAACTTTTTTGTTTTTGAATTGATTCCAACCAAATTTAGCACCCGCCATTCTCAGAGCAAGGCCAAAAGGGATACATATGTGATGTCGCTCTGGTTTGTAAGTTTTAGGGAAAAATAGGTTTCTAGTATGAAAAAAGGCGAAAATTGAAAATTCGCTACATGCCCGTTTCAAAAATGTCTAGAAACTTTTCTTTTGCATACGAAGAAACTGAAAATTGTACATTTTCTTTTTAGATATTATGCCAAACAATATGTTCACCAATTTTCGTTTATAGGTTCCACTGACATTTGGTGGAGGAGATACATTTCAAATTTATCCATTTTATAGACCTCAAAATCCAAAACGGCGATGTTTGCCAAGGCAACCATTGGAGAGAGTAGATGTTTTTAAAAATCTCTTTCCAGACAGTATCCTCTTTTCACTATGGGAACTGAAATTTGAAATCCTTCCCGCGACGTCATACATCGCACAGGCCCGTCACAATCTTCTTCGATTCTGATCTTCTCTGTGCTGTCTCAACCAGTTTTCTCACATTCTCTATTCCTGTTTCTTTGGCCTCTTTCATGATAGTTCTATTTAGTGTCACTTTCGGTCTACCCCTATTTCTTCTGCCTTTGATTTCTGAGGCCACGGCTTGTTTTGATATTTCTCTGTGTTTCCTTCTACACACGAAGCGCCATCTTCTTCTCTTAATTCTTTTAGCTATGTGGGGCTGCTCTGAAAATTCCCTTATTTCTTCTGTTGTTTTTAACTCATTCCATTTAATGCCCATAATTGTCCGTAGACATTTGTTTTCAAAGCCATTCAGCCTCCTTTCTACATTCCTTGTCATTTTCCAACTTTTGCAGGCATATGTAAGTGTTGATAAAACATTTGAATTGAATATTCTGAGCTTCGTTTTTATTGAGATCAATTTGAAGTTCCAGATCTTGTTTAGGTTCCAGATCTTGAGTAGCCTTTTCTATTCTGATGTTGATTTCTTTTCTTGCATCTCCTTTTTGATCTACACAGCTTGCCAAGTATGTAAACTGGCTGACTTAGTCAGTTCTCTTTTCTTTCAGTAAGATTGGGTTATCCTTCGTTGTTGACTCTTTCAGTAGTTTGATTTTTTTCAAAGCTGACTTGTAATCCGACTTTCTCAGCTGCTGTGTTGGTTAGCTTGGAGGTTTTGTTTGGCATTTTATGTGGTATTGCTAAGTAGAGAGCTGTGTCGATGGCAAAGTCCAGTTGTTCTAGATGTTTTCCGTCAACCTGTGGTATTCCTGTGTCTTCCCTTACGCACTTTTTCATTATAAAGCCCATTGCTATGCCGAAAAGGATGGTGACAATATGCATCCCTGTTTTGCTCCTTTTTTTAATTTCAAAGCATCTACTTTATCCGTCCCCTGTGTGAACTGCACATAGATTGTGTATATAATTCTATTATGATGTTGATGATCTTTCATCATAAGGAAGGAGGCCATAGCATTTTAAGATCTTTCAGAAGGAGTCCATATGTAAACTGTCAAATCTTTCTTAAAAGTCAATAAACTTGATGTATATAGGTTCCTGCTTTTCTACAATTTTTTCAGTAATGATGTGATCCACACAGCTTCTACCACTTCGAAACCCTGCTTATTCTTCTCTCAGCGATTTGTCAACTGCGTTCCTGATTCTCATCACTCTTATCTTGGTGACGACCTTTGACAATATAGACAGAAATGTAACTCCTCTCCAGTTGTTGTAGTCACTAAGGTCGCCCATCTTTGGTATTTTCACTATGATTCCCTTTTTTCAATGCTGTGGTATTCTTTCCTTATTCCACATTTTATTGAAAAGGGTTTGAATTGCAATGAGATCAGTTCCATCCAAGGCCTTTAGCATTTATGGTGTTATTTCATCCTCTCCTGCTGCTTTATCATTAGGTAGAGTTTCTATAGCAGACCCTTTTATTTCAATCTCTCTTAAGTTTATGTCTCATTCAGGAGGCTGTTCTTCTTTTTTAAAAAAAAAAAATGAAAGTGGACTATTTTCACTATGGTACCCGTTTTATCCATTCCAACTTCTGGTGACAAAGAAGGGAATTCAGAAACACAATGGACTATGCTAAAAATGAATGCCATCCGAATATGTGCTCATTAATTCGGAAAATTCACTCAGAAATGTACTAAAACACTACTGAAGGCTTAATATTTTTATCATTTGTAGACTGAAATTAAAGAAATTGGTTTGTTTACGTGTATATGTATTCTTTAGATTACTCATTTAAGGTACATACCAGTAGTCTGACTATTTAAAGACTATATTTGTTGTGTAAAGGAAATACTAATGGAATATTTTACGACTCCATTCCACAGCCACGTTTGCTCAGTTTGCCAAGGTATACCTTGGTCTGGGACGTATGACGTCCACCTCTGGGCAGCTATACAAGAAATTGTGGCAGTGGGCGGATGGAACCACAGCATTTGATCATCTGGACGAGATGTAGTAAGTTGGGGGTTTACAATGCGAGTGGTTTTGCTTTTGTCATTTTGTTATTTTGTCACTTTTCTTTCTAACACGTCTCTTATCTCATTCTGGGTTTTTTTTTTTAGAATATAACATGTTCGTCTTTCGTCTGAGCTAACGTTCTTTCAGCCCTTCAGCCATTATATTGGATCTCCTGATATCACTGGCTGTTTTGTGATTCATATTAGTGATGGTACACTCTTATGTAAAAAAAATATAAAGAGAATGGTCTAATCAATGACATCTAGTTTTCAGAAATGCTTGTTTTAGACTGCTAAGACATTTTGTTTTCTGACACCGGTAATTTTAATCTCATCCCATTAAACGTTTCGAAACGAAATTCCAGAGAAGAGAAAGCTGATGAGTCACCGACAGGATGAAGACTGTATAAAAAAAACACCAAAAAAATATATATACAACCCAACACTTCATGTGACAGAAATACACGGCGAATACTATGAGATTGCTGGGATATAAAGAGAAGAACAATAAATATATTTTATCAACCATGAAGATCTATACGTACTTACGTAAACTATTTAAAGCGCAGTTTTAAGGACAAGATTTATAACAGGTCCGAGTTTTGTTTTTTCTTAAGCTTTCAATCCTGAGAGGTAGGATTATCTCGGCTTTAAATAGCTGTTTAGTTTTGGTGAGCATTTTTATGAGTAGAAATTTGGAATTTGGAAATTTTGCCCGGACAGCGGCACGCGGCCTACTCTTTCATCGATTTTGAACTATCAAGGGTTCTTTAACGTGTGTACGTACATACGGGTCCTCTGAAATATATTCGCCCTTATCCGAGAAGGCTAGACGTCGGGCTTCCTTACGCACAGGAAGCCAGGGGACCGTTGAGTCACTAAAAAAATTCGGGTTTTCGATCTTCATGTCCTTCCATTCCCCGATGCAGGACCGGCAAGTCGATCCCGGCCTGTTTTCTCCATGAGCAGACGCCAAACGACAGAATTACTGCGCCCCCCATGGCCGAGGGCCTAGCGTCTTTTTTTTTTTTTTAGCCACCCGAGGATTCGTCAGAACCGAAAAAAATTGGAAGAATGACTTCAAGAAAAGAGTGAGGCGGTTGGGGAAGGGCTGAATGTGGGCTACACTAAACATATCTCATTAGACTCCTATTCATAAGGTTATTAGTATAGCCGAAAGGTCATATGACATGCAAGACAATGCAGTATAGCAATTGATATTCCAAAAATAATTTCAATCAACTACACAATTACATGGCTTCGAAAACCATTTCTTGAAA
The DNA here is from genome assembly GCA_039654565.1 of Peronia peronii. NCBI lineage: Eukaryota > Metazoa > Mollusca > Gastropoda > Systellommatophora > Onchidiidae > Peronia > Peronia peronii. The sequence goes on along the minus strand of JBCEWB010167093.1, from coordinate 838 downwards.
CAACAATAACAACAACAACAGCAACAATAACAACAACAACAACAACAACAACAACAACAAACAGAAAGTATGCACCCGGAATGTGCAAGGAAAGAATTGTGTTTTTTTCCTCAGTATTTATTTTTCTCCATGTTGCCTGTCCAGTCACAATGACCATTGTTAAGTTAGCCATGCTGGAAGGTCACACCAGATGTTGTCATTTGTTGCCGTTCTGGACAAGTTTTTGTGTTTAAGTAAAACTCCTGTTTGTCTTTTCAGTGACGTCATCTGTATCGTTTCTTTCTTTATCTTCTACTCTTTTCCTGCAATTTACCGTGGAGATTGACCTTGAAGAAATCACTACATCTTATACAACTTTGTATCTAGCCATGTGTTGTTTAGTTGTCTTACTATCGTCATCTTTCATGACTTGTTCAGTGTATGAAATGTTGAGCATATCTAAAGCATTTCATCTCGATAGTGTGGATTTCTTTCCAGTAACCAAAAGGACAGGCTCACTGACTGTTTTGATTGGTTGTCATTTGATATGCTGGACCAGGTAATGGTTGTCTCGTGCAACAAAAAGGGGACCCATTACCTCATCTGTGAAGCACCAGCCAATCCCAAAGCTCCACCTCCTCTGGTCAACTGGCCACTTGTAAGGTGGGTGAATAATTATGATGATAATGATAACATTTAAAAATGTGCCATTTTATCCACTTTTTTCAAACATAAAAACGTCTTCTCCTACACAATAAGCAAGTCATTTAACTGTCACAAACTTCTTCCTGGATGTTGAAGGGTGTTTGTCGTGATGTAATAAGTGGCGATCAGGCGGTGAATGCGGATGAGACAACAC
>JBCEWB010167082.1:0-10304 GCA_039654565.1 Peronia peronii | reverse complement strand
AGAAGCTTCTCGCTCGTCGTGTCTCTGCTTCATGTTTGCGATTGTCCGTTTCTCGTGTGATTTCTCTTCTCTTGTCATTTCTCTTCTCACTGTCTAGCAGTGAATCACTTCCCGAGCAGCCAAGATCAAGGCTTTACTCGTGACAAACGAGCACTTGGCTCGTCTCGTGCCCACTCCTAATGTGCGGAAACGGCAATCAGTTGTGTTTACATGGGAAACCGGGTCAAACATGACATTTTTTTGTTTTTTGTTTTTTATGCAAAGATCTAGATTTAGATCGATCTATATAAGTTATTATTATTATATATACCCTAATCCTAACCCTAACCCTAATCCTAACCCTAACTCTAACCTATAGTTTGCGCGGTATGACGTCATATGCATGCGCAATAGCCTGCTGGCCTTCTGTCTGTAGACGCAAATGCTCCTGAACAGTTATCAGCTAATCTTTGTGGGCCCTAGGCTAGGGCCACAGCCTAATTGAATCATGAATTATTTAAAATTTCGTGGTTTATTTCTCTCTATATTTTACCGACCTATCTTTTTATATTATTAAAGACATTATCAGCCCATGATCCAAACCAATGTCATTATTTATTTTCTCGATCAATAACCTTCTTTAGAAATCTTAAATTTATTGTGCTTACTTTGCAAATCTATACGATTATACAAAGGAAAACAAATTGAAAATAAAGTAATGTTAGAACTCTATATTTACAAGGAATGTTAACTTCACTTTAAGTTATACTTACCTTTTTCATGGAGGTAAACTATGTGTTAAGTTGTCTTTATTATATACCATTGTGAAAATTATACTGTCGGCCCTCCTGTGATGAAAAATTACTGCTGTTTGTTATTTTTGTACTCTCCTCATTTTTTCTGCCCCGATGAGAAAATATCAGAATGGCTATACTGGTCGACGGTGCTGACATAATAAATTACTTCCATGTTCTACATTCGCGCTGTTGCAGCTCTTTTCTTCATACTGGAAGACAATTTATGATGATAATATCCAGCCATGTTTTCATCACTGAGCAAACTAAACTTGGTTTCAAGAAAGACAGACCGACGCTACCTTATTTCCACTACTAGATTTAGTGTGGACCATGACGTAAATGTCACGCAAAATATGCTGTACAGAAAGTTTCCTGTAAAGCGGCAGAACATATCTTTTCCATGCATAACGTGACTAAAAGTCGTAAGGGTCCAACTTTAATAATAGGCTAAAAACTACTATAATGGCACTTAATGTCAAAGCATGAGTTTAAAACAATCTGTATTCTGGTTAGGTGGTGAATATTCCAATTGACTGTCCTTTACTACTTCTTCGATGTCTTTCGTGGCTGAGTCGACCGATGTTTGAATAGTTTGGCTTAACTGAATTTACCGATGTATGAAAGCTTGGCTTAACTTTAATCTGTCTATGTGTGATGAGTCTGGCACATTGCAGTATAGGTAAATTAAGGGAGTGTAACTGGCAAAAGGCTCTCAGTTGCCATTAATATTAAAATGCCTTTTCTTTTCTGTCCAGGTTGGAAGATCGAGATTATATTGGCCACTGGCATCTACTGTGTGATAAATTTGGTCTGTGCCTTGACTGCGACTGTGTGGTCGTATTTTCTAGCCGCTGTGTGGACGGGAATCTTCCGAACCGCGGCAGTGACAGTGCCGTATATCCTGACGAACAAAATTGTCAGAGAGCAGGTATAATTTGTCTTTGGATCAAATGTGTTAGGGCGGTCTTAAAGAGATGTGACATTTATTTCATTGGGCATGACTGTCACGGCCATGAAAAGGAATACGATCTTTGTTATCAAAGAGCCTGAAATTAGTTGCTATGTCGTTGTGAATGAGAATTTGTTTTTATCGTTCATTTGATCTTCCTGTTACTTTATATATATATTTTTTTTTTCGCTCTTGTGCTTATCGTCCCTCTTATTCTTATTGCTGTTTTTTCGCTTACATTTGTGGCCACGCATGTTTGTCGGATAGCACAGTTTTAGGGTCATTATGTTCTTCTTCTACATTGAAATCAGTTCTTTTTATTTTTTTGTCAGATGTTGAAAAGCACATCTCCACCTTAATACTGAAATATACATGTATCTCTTGCAATAGCCAAATCAAGAAGTTTTAATTATTTCCGACTATCTTGATATAATCACTATTACACCCGTCATGCTGTTAGATAATAATATTTAATCTATTCAGTACAATCGCCCTATCGGCGAAAGACATCCTAGCTAACAATTTACTGTGAGATAGATCAGTTTTGTTATGGTAGCCTCAAAATTGTTTAAGCTACATTTTTACCTTATAACTATACTCCTGGCGGACGAATTTCTTTCAAATTTTTTTTTGGCTTTCCGGGCCATGGTTTTGTCTTAAATATGAAACATTTGCTCGATAACTTTGCTCTTTCGTTTAACGCTTTTCCTTCATTAAACTCTAAGATAAAGGATAACGCATTGCATGGGATTTTACAAAGTTCAACAATAGAACACGTCGGCAGAATAAATTGAGAAAATGGCAAAGAAATCGACAAACTGTTTTTCAGTTGGACAAAACATTTCACAGAAAGCAGTGTAAATTTGTAAAAAATGCGTCAACAAACAGCAGAATTTTCGAGTGAACATGTCGTTAAAGCATTTTCTGAGAGATTATAATGTAGCCCACGACATTCTTCGAGGGATCAGTGAGATGTATAAGCTGTATATTATTTTTAATGATATGTCAGTGTCAATCAGGTATTTAAATTTACATAAATAGTATTGATAATAGCTTCAATTAACGATGGAATATCAAATAACATCATACTCTTGATTGTTGGTCTTGTCTCACAGGGAGACGGCAAAGATTCGGGCGTTGCTATGGCAATTGTGGCCTCCATGTTGCCTCTGGGATTCACAGTCAACACTGCACTAATGGGACCTTTGATTGATGTAACAGGCAACACGGCGACACCTATCTATTACACGGCCGTCTCTGGTTTCCTGGGACTTGTTACCATCTGTTTCTTAAAAGAATAATGCAGAAAACGAAAGAGTTACTACACACTGAAAATCATTTGGCATGCCAGAAAGCTCTCTAGTAACTTGCTATATGAAGATCAGTTGCACTTTAAACTGATTATTTAAAAAAAAAGAGAGAGAAAAAAGAAAGCAGGTAGGAAAGGTAAAGGAAGAATGAACCTGAGGGAAGAAAGACGGAAGGCAGAAAAACATAAAGAAATAAGACACCTAGAGGCTAGACAGACCCTTGTGGGTGTCTACGTAGACACTTCTTTTTAGAGAAGCCAGAGTAGTCTTTAACGAGCTGTGAAATTGGAAGATACTATCATAAATTACACATGGTTTGAACTTTTTTTTTAATTCGAATTTCAACAGATTGCAAGTGAAAAAACGTTTTGCCATCTAGTGTAGTGATAGCTGCACGAACAACTGGGCTTACACAATAATAAAGCTGGTATCCATATTATGTCTGCCAGCAACGAAATGCAGTTATCTCATGAATTTGTGGTTGTTGTTGTAGGTGCGTTCTTCATGTCAATAATAATATAATATTTTTGTAACGTGTATCATCAAAGTTAATACGAATAAAACATTTACGCCTGTTTTGCACTGGGTCATCAAATAGTCATGTTTGTGATAAAGATGATTTTCTACATATGCCTGCAGTGGTTACTGAAGACGTCTCATCTACTAAAAAAAATTCTCACAGAAAAAAAAAACCCGTGATATTCCTTTTTAGTACTGGAAGGCTACATACATAACAAGCAAACACGCGCACAATGCGAACAGAGCAAATCATAACGTGGAACTACGGAGCGCTGAGTCAACATTATTATCCTCTTTGGATATTGTTTTTTGGGTTTTTTTTTACGGCACCAGCTAAACTTTTTTTCCGGACTTTCTTTTAGGTAACCATTTTTTCACTGTCATAACAAATCCTTTGTTTCTGGTCTAATAAGGCTGCCTACATAAAGCAGACTTGAAGTTGTGTAAACAAAATTTAAAGTGTTAATAGAAAAGACAACGTCGGTCGTCGAGCGATCGTGACTCATGCATGTACTTAACTTAGAGCTATCGTAACTTTGAAATGGTACACTTTGATCAAAGAAATCCACCGTTTCTTATACAGCTTGTGAAATAAACTTTGCATACGCTCGTGTATCTGCTAGAACGTTGTGAATCTAAATTTTAATCTGACAGATGTGTTTGCGATAGCGAATTTCGTTATTTGAAACTTACATAATATAAACCTGAGATTCTTGTTCATTTCTATACAAATATTAGTAGGCATACACGTATTCTCCTGAATTCCCCGCCGGTAGTAGAACACAGTAGTGCCAATTTTCACAAAGCTTTTAAAATGTTAGCTAATGAATTTTGACGATGACTTCATGCTCAGTCTGATATACTTCTAGTCTGTGGTATTTATAAACTGCCGTGTTATTAGTACATCATGTAGCTGAGGAAGAAAACAAACACTGTCAGAAAAACGGCTTGCCCATCCTGTTCATCCTATCCCTTTGTGAACTTGCTGAATCCTTCTGATTCGACAGATTTTTAAAATACATGTAACTTAATCTAGCATATTGATTTGTGTTTTGTGAATGAAACAAACAGGATATCGTAATTTTTGTTTGTTTGTTTGTTTGCTTGTTTGTTTGTTTTGTTTTGTTTTGCTCAGTTCGAAAGCATTCAATGAGCTTTCTGACACTTTCTAACAAAATGAATGACTACGCTTTTACATTTAGACAATTGTTCGATTTCATTGTTTACTGTAAACATTGTACTATTTTCCTGAACTCTGCATCAGATCAGAGGTCGTAGTTTTTATTAAGCGCAAATAACGGATTTTGGAATCGTTATGATTTACGACTTCGAGAAAAATAAATTCTGAACGTCTTTTTGTTTGTTTGTTGTTTTTTTTTCAAATATAAGGTCGCATACAAGATTTCAAGAAATTGATGCACTAGAAGTTGTCGCAATTTTCGCCCAAAGTGTACCAGTTCAAAGTTAACAAGCTATAGATCCATTCCTCGTTTGTGTTTACTTCTGTGTAAAAAGGGGGAAGGAAGCGGAAGTCTGACGTCATAATTCTCGAATTGTCGTGCTACGATCATCTAGATCGAAAAACCTAGATGCTGGTCTGGCACATCAAGTTTGCCACAAGGTCGGCAAACAAAATGGGTAGAGTTAACTTGGTATTATCATTCTGTTGCACTGATGTTATAAGGTACTCAATATGTAGCCTCCGAAGTTGGATTCAAGCAATTTTCCTCTTTTCCATTGTCGTGCAATAAAAAAAAAAAGCTGGAGGGGGGGGGGGCAGAAGCGGAAATCTGATGTCATAATTTTCGAAAAAGGGGGGGGGGGGCGGAAGGGGAAGTCGAGATGTCATAATTAATGGCTCTATAGGACTGACTCAGTACTATGTGGTCTAAGTGATCAGATAGTACATCCGTCTGAGATCTACTTCTTATTGTTTGTGCACTAATAGCAGAACACAAGATTTCAGAAGAACCGGACGGGATTTCCGGCTTGAAATGCGTCAATCATTTTCCTACGTAATTAAATCATTAGCACTATTCACTACTATTATTATTTGGAGGGCATCTAGGTTCAATAGGCTCACAGCGAAGAGTTTTAGTCATAATTTCCTACCCACGCCACGGTAACCGGGCCAAGCGAAGACGTTGAGGCAAACTTACGACCGAGGCGAGGCCAAGATCATGGGTCGATGGGTCATTCCAGGGATAGTGGTTAACTTGGCGCCAAACTTCAGAAGAACGAGGAAAGCTACTCATACTGTATTTGAACCAGAGCAATCACTCTGGCAGTCTTGGAGTTCGAGAAAGATCTATAGCAGGTGTGCCATGGCTCAAACACTATGTCCAAACAGTCGAAATGATGAATGTGCTTTGATACTGGCATATACAATAAAATATCCCCCAGACAGATTCTTTCTCAAACCCATCCTGGATCTTCAGCATTTAACCTTACTAACAAGACAATACTGATTACTAATCAGAGGTTCGCGGCCACGGCAAATGACACATTCAATATTTTTCATTCATGATCGAGCATAAAAAAAAAGTGTTCTTCCATAAATAAACAAAGCACGAAATAAATAAATAATACACAAATAAATAAATAATACACAAATAAATAAATAATACACAAATAAATAAATAATACACAAATAAATAAATAAGAAAACAAATAAATAAATAATACACAAATAAATAAATAAGAAAACAAATAAATAAATAATGGTGCTGTAAACTTTGTAAAACTGCGACGAATATGTCACAAGAGGGAAGTGTATTACCCGAGAGCCAGCTAGTTATGTGCAAGACAATGCTGGAATCCAGAAAAAAAACACACACACACACACTTATTGAACAAGTAAAGTTGCTGTAAGAATGCATTCAAAAGTGCTAGGCAAAATACATGAGCCCGTTGCTGGAAAAGTCGAAGTGGCCATTGATAGCCAAGACAGAAGTGATTTCAGAATTATCTCATCAAAAATGATCAAAAGAAAATTCCAGTCCATCAAAGAGAAGATAAGTAAAAATTCTCACGCGCCTACGCATCTGCTAGATGATTCCCTTCCTTCGTTCCACCATTATGTGGCAGCACAGACTAGAAAAAAAAATAAAATAATAAAATAACCCCCCAAAAAAAACTATCGACACTGTCCAGTTCTTAAGAATTAAGACCAGGTTTTTGGAAGTGTATAAAATAGGAAGGCAATCCTTTAGAAAAAAAATCTTTACAGAAAGTCATGGATGAACATCTAATACGTCAAGGATTAAGCATCGCGTTTGGTTCAACATATTGAAAAGACGAGTCTGAACATACACTAGCACTGACTGATTCAATGTTTAGCTCAGCTTTATTTAATTGTTCTAACTCAAATATTTTTGCTTTAAAAGTCAAAAAAGCAATTTTTATGAAGTAAATTTATGGACAAAGATGAGCTGACAGCCATTCAAGAATTGCAGAGTGACATAAAAGAGCATGTAATTAGCTTTAGTGCAAACTTAGATCAACCATTCCTGCATGACGTTATTTATCTTATGCTTTCTCTTTATCATGTTGACGAAAAAGATTAACGTGATGTAGTTTTCACTTCAATCTTATTAAAGGTTATTCTTTAATGAATTTGTGAAATTCCTACACATCACAACAATTCTTCTCTTCTTCTTCTTCTTCTTCTTCTTCTTCTTCTTCTTCTCAGATACGGGCACAATGATTATTTAAAGATTATCACAGCTACTCTCGTATCGTCTTGAGTGATTCACACATTAGCCCTATATCTGGTCTCTCTGTTAGAGTCTATATCTAACATTAAACTTAAGTCTTTTAATCGTTTCCTTAATATAATGTGGATTCTTTCAAATTTTACCAGAAAGAAAATCTGTTACCTATCTATGATGATACAAACCCTATGCCCTAGCGAAAAGGGTTACTAAAGAAGGTTTGATGTGGTTTATTCTTTTGATGACATCCCATAAATTGCTCTATGGACTTCAGAATGCACTTCATCCATTACACAAATAGTCTTGTGGAGGAGATGGTGGTGTGGCAGTGGTGATGATTGCCGTTTGTTGCTGGTTGCCATGATGGCAATTGCCCTTGTTGTTGATGATGATGATGATGTTATATTTGATGATATTAATGTTATAGTTAATGATGATGATACATAATGAGGATCAACCTTGAAAAGTACTTGTAGGGCATCATTTTAATCTACCTTACCATAGTATAACCCACATGAGCATTACTGGTCTGTAGTCAGGTTCACCAGAACAATTTCTGGGGCTCGAGTCTAATTGGATACAGCCCTTAGATGTCATTCAATCTGTGGAGGGTTGAATATAGATGAACCCTTTTTAAGAAATCGCCTTTTTAACAACTAGTGCATTGTTCTCCACCCATTCCTAATTCACTTTTCCAGGAACACTGTAAATGTTCTTCAAGAGATTTAGATATTCTTGTTCACAGCTATACATTTGGTTGTTCTTTTATTGTCCATGTATTTATGGTATTCCTATAATTCCCTCTTTAGCATTAGACCTGGTGGACTTGGCTTTATTACGTAATTAAAAGCAAAGCACAATTTGTATCCCAAGTAAAAAAAGACAGCACAATCTGTCACCCTCATAACGTTATCGTTAAAACGATGTTGGTAGAACGGTTCTTCTGGTGTGAATGTGCAGTAAAGCGACTTGGACACTACGCATTTATTCTTACAGAAGTCTATTCCAGACGATCCATCTCTCTCTCTCTTTCTCTCTTTCTCTCTCTCTCTCTTTCTTTCTTTCTTCTTCTTCTGTAGCGTGTGCAGTCTACGTTCTAACTCGATCAAGTTTAATCAGAACTGTCCTATGAATGCGTACCACAAGCCCAAGAAAACGTGACAACTTCAGGCGTATTCAATTTGCCAGGGTCTACTTCTTCCATCTCCAGTACTGTCTCCTGCCGAGTCAGATACTATAACTTCGTAACGTAGACCGTGATAAAAATCGTTTCATTTTAACCCTCTAAAACCAGAGGAAACGTTTAGAACCGTATGGTCACACTGAAGCAGTGGTGAATATCAGCGACCCCACAGTAAAACTCTTTATTTCAACAGAAGATTGGTCATCAGTAAAAGTCTGTAGTGTGTAGTCATTTATTTATATAAATTATTCTAAATTTCTTTAGCGTACCGTCTACCATTAGAGTGCTGAGTGTTACATTATTGCTGAAAGTAAGATAGCGCTCCTCTGACAAAGTTTGATGTTGCCATTCTGGTGATATTGTCTGTTACTTTGGAAGTCTTTGTAACAATGCTGATAAGACATCGGAAACGATTCTTTTTAATTTCACGTGTGAGCCCTATCAGGTTGTCGTAGTTGTATTTATTTAATATTGTTGATGTCACTATTTCGAGTTGACGGTATTGACAAATTAACTAGAATGAATCGTGGGCCATGTTTGCGTTATATTTATTATATTATATTATTATTATTATAGAATAAATAAATAAACAAATGAATAGATAAATAAATAAATAAAAACGTTTTATTGCTGTTGTGTTTATTAGGCCTATAGTTGATGATGGTGGTGACTGATGATGATAACGATGATGATGATGATAATGATGATGACAATACGAGTGTGATGATAATGATGCACATAGTTGGCTTGAAAATCTGACCATTTTTCAACGTAGTGATTCTTTTTTATTGTTAATTTTAACGCTTTGAGTTAGTTACCGGCTGTCTACAAATTTCTATACTTATGATGATAATGATGAAAAAGGTGGTGATGGCAATGCGCCACAGCACCACGTTACCTCTCAAGTTTGAGCTCAATCTGCGTCTCAGGCTCCAAGTTGTCATAATGTTCATATCTTTTTTCCTTCGTTCTGCTTGCTAGCATACCGTATGATGTATAAACAGTCGCTCTGGACTGAATACACGTACTAAGTAAATGTACTTTGGCAAAATGCATTTTCAACGATAGTTTTATCACTATTTTCTTAACCATTTCAAATATAAACCTCTCCAGTTTTAAAGAAAACGTTTTAGCATTATTGTATTTAGAAACTGCATTTAATTGTCCATATATTAAGAAAGAGAGAGAGAGAGATCACAAAACTAAACCTACATTATCACAAGACAGAGGTTTGCAGAGAAAAAACGTTTTGTCAGTCTACGTTAGCCTACCCTCATTTGTACTGTTATCTAACACCTCACCGTGGTCGTGCGAGCGTTTCTTCTACATACGTTGTCGTGTTTCCCTTTACTAAATCTGGCAGGAGAGCCAAATGAAACTGGCGACAGACCAAGATATGTTAGTTATCTGATGCCCATTATCTTGTAAACGATAAAGTAATTAAGAATCGAGGGGAAACAGGGTTGGCCAACTAATATTCATGACTTTCTGGATATTTGGTCACCAAGAGACAAGACCATAAGTATCAGTGAAGAGTTTGACAAGCTAGGTTTGAAATGATCTCCCTAAAAAATGTAAGTGCCCTCACTACCACACAGAAAGAGAGTGTGACTTCTATTTGAGGTATTATAATGTACCGTTGTGTAAATGTATAAAACCAGCGGTGCTGTTGGATGTCATTTATTAAAGAAGTCATTGAAAGAAATAGTTTTGATTGTTCACAAGTGACTAGTGAAATCTTATGTGTTGGGCGATCAGGCTGACTGTTCTGGAGGAGTGAGTGAGTGAGTGAGTGAGTGAGTGAGTGAATGAATGAGTGAGTGAGTGAGTGAGTGAGTGAGTGAATGAGTGAGT
>JBCEWB010167060.1:0-10304 GCA_039654565.1 Peronia peronii | reverse complement strand
TATATATATTTCTTATTGTTAAGTCAAGGAAAGTGACAGTTCTACCAGTCTCTGTTCTTTGCTGAGCATAATAATAATGCTCCATTTAAAGGTTAAAACATTTTCGCCTCATGTACAGTATATAAGTTTGCCTTATATAGTTCGTTCATGACAGCAAAGCAAAATCACTTTAGTTTTTCAGCAGATTTAAGTCGCAAAAGAACCGAATCTGTTCATTGTCTGCAATTTCAGTAGTTGTCCTGTCATTATATATCATATCAAACACAATCTGAGCAGTGACGGGAGATAATCGATGAGGAAAATAAGTCTAATTTCAAACCTAAACCACTGTGCAAGCACTCGCAGCATGTCTGATGACAATGCCCTGACGACATTGTCTTACTGTGCTGTGCTCAACCAAGTGAATACTTTGACATGGCTGTGGATTACCGCTTCGTGTGCTTGAACAAATGAAAATGGATCAAGACGCAATCCCATAAGATCAACTTACTATGGGTTAGCGCTTGGTAACAGTGAGCTTTGGGTAGACTGACAGACGTTTGTACAGCAACGATCTCTATAAACTAGATCTATATGATTAGCCCTTTGTAACATCGTGCCGATCGTATTGTGGTTTATCTATCAGAAATCACAGAAGTGTCTCTGATATGTGTGATTTTTGGTATTATTTTAAGCGGTAAGGGTTTTTTGAGTGTCGCAAATTCAATGTTGTTATAATGTGGTTTAAAGAAAGAATTTCCTCAAAAACTCGGTATCAATGGTTTTATTTACATCTTTTCATAGTACTTCACATTCGGTACAGCCAGCCAATACCATAGCATACCTCTCATAGGAATCTAGCCACATCTAGGCCTATAATAATCCTAATAATGATCCAGATAGAACTGTTGTGTGTCACAGTTTTAAAAGTGTTTCAGAACAATAAATGTGGCTCTCATTGTTTACTAGATTATCTGTTTGTGTCACAAAGTGGGGTTTGTGGCTTATAACTGAACACCATAAGGAGGGAGGTCCAGCAGATGAGGTAGGGATGTTGTCAGATATTTGGTGAAAGTTTGCAACCTCTTTCACTGCTGTCAAATATTCCAGAAACTAAAACTTGTATTCTTAACATTGCAATATTTAACATCAGTTTCCAAACCAGGTTTTTACTTAAAAAGCTATTATTATAACATTTGATGCACATCATTTTTTTAACATTGTAAAACAAAAACAAATTACTCGGAATCTTCTCATCAATGATCCATCTTCGCTAACCTGCAAATGGGTGGAAAACTCAACTTCTCTACATTTTCCCAGCCAGATCATCCTCTGCCTTAGAAGGAAATAAAAACTGCCAGCATCCAACAGAATCAATGTAAGAACCACTGCACCAAATGTGTGAGATCAGAGAGGTGAACTTTGAGCATAATTATGTCGCCTTTGTTGCTTCTCTTCCTGCTGTGTTCCTGTGTCTCAAACATCAACAACATCTTCAGCGCTACACTGCCTGATGTATCCACATCTGATTCAATCACGACATCAAGCTCCAGTGGTAAGTTTTCACCGTGCAGTTCGAAGTTATACAGCGTATCTATTTCTTAATGGTATCAATGAAATTGTTTCCACACGCTTGATAAAAGAACAATCTGATATGCATAAGGGGAAGTAAAAATGGAACAGAAAAAAAAAAGAATTTAAGTTTTCTTGTGCATTGGGCAGTGATCATTTTCAATGTTACGCCGTGCAAAGGGCTATTCATCCTTCGTCGCACATCAGATAATACCATTTTAAATAAACTGCTCTTAAAGGCAGTTTATTCTTTGGTGAGATTCCAGACCACAAGCCTGAATAAAGCACCTGGGCTTGGGCAACTTCCCTTTGATTCAAAGGGAAGTTTCTTTCTTTTTCTTCTTTTTTGTTCTTTTTTCTTTTGTGTTTTTTCTATATGTTTCTTTTCTTTTTTTCTATGTGTGTTTCTGTGTGTATGTGTGTGTGTGTGTGTATGTGCGTGCTTCCTAGGATTAGGAGAATATTTAATAGTCCTTATCTCTGAAATGATAATTACCAACAGAAAAAAAAACACACACTCAAGCAAACAAACAAGCAAACAAAGAAACAAACAAAGTCTATCCACAACAGTACAGACGTTTCTCCTATAGTTAATACAGGAAGGGAAGGGAAGAATCGATATATTGTTTATGTCATAAGCCCAACAATTGTAGAGTTACATTAAAAATGCCATCAATCATTTTCTTTTCTTCTTTTGGATAATACGAATTTAATGCTGATAGACATTGCACTCATTATTTATTTGCTGTACACATGAGAGGAAAAGTTAAGATAATCGGAGGAAAGGGAAAGTGCTCGAGACTTGTACAGTATAGAGACCTCAGTGTTCTGAACAGATTTCTATCTGAATTATGGGTGAAACAATAAATTGAAATAATGATTATATTAATTTTTTGCCGCAAATAATCTCATTTGGAAGAATGAAAGAGCCTTTGCATGTTATATATCTGCATAGCTTTTTTTTTTCTTTTTTTATTTTACTGCAGACAATATAGAGCATAAAAATATTACTGCATTCTCTTTATATCCTTCATACAGTCAGTTCAATAACATGTCTTTCAGACTTGAGAAATGAACAGATTTTATCTCGTATGTTTAGGACATTCTGTCTCGGATTCCACAACAGGACGAGTGAGGCTTCGTAATGAAGAGGACAATGAAGTAAACACAGCAGGACCATCAATACAAGATTCGGACCCTGTGCCTGGCATTGAGTCAACATCAACCAGGTCATTGTCAAAAACAGATCGTTCAGCGAAAAGTGAGGGTTTTCCTGCTGAAGCGGTAACAGAACGTGTTGTAAAAACACATGTCCAGTCCTCGAGTTCTGGGGTGTCAGGGCTCAATGGTCCCACCACAGATGAAGATTCACTGACTGCTCATGAAAATGTGAACCCTCCAACAACGTGTGAACCGATGACCTACACAAACTGGACGTTGGGAAATGAAAATGTCACAGGGATTCTCACCCAGGCAAATACGGGTATAAGCCGTAGAGATTTAGATAAGAGGAGGGCTGTTCCTACAACAGAGAGTGACAGACCCGTAAGAGCATCAGTTAACAAAAAACTGACGAACATCTCTGCCTGCCGGTTCGAACGCCAAGATTTTATGCATGAAACAGATGGTAATTTTTAAAAAAATTATTCATATATATAATTTTAACAAGAAACGTCCACCTCAGAAAAGCTCTTATTCCAGATGTATTTTTACTCTAAAAGGGAGAAATGATATTATGACAAATAGGCTCCACCCGTTAGGTTTTGTATGCTTACATATATGTGCACTATTGTCTCCAGTATGTACAGACACATAATAAAAAGTCCATTCCTTAATTTCTGACTCCATCTGGCTTGGCTCTACCACACTGTAGTCCAACTTAAACTTGAGTGCAATTTCCGCGTATTTTAGCGATGTTCCTAACATTGTATAATGAGTGGTATCTATGATATTACAATAACTGTGCGAGCACTACAGGAACTAAACTTATCTTTCTGGATTATGTAGATATCAAAATTGACATAGAAAATAGGGATTATGTAGTAACAGAATGTTGATGTCAGAGTCCAAATAACTGAAAGTGATTGTTGTCACAGCAAGCGGTAGCGGAGAACTGCTGGTGACTGTCAATGATTGCTGTCCTGGAAAGTGCAGAGACATGATCTTCATCAAAGTTCCCAAGGGCAAGGAAATCCAGCTCAGCTTCTCCTCTGTTGAAGTCCCTGGCCCTTATCTGATGGTAAGTGCTGTATGTTTGCAGAGCCACTAGTAAGCAGATAGGTATTGATTTATGAATAATCAATCAATTAAGAGTAGTGGGATAGAAGTATTGCTTTCATTTTCAGATTCTGTAGCTGATTAAGAAACAAGCCTCCTGTACAGTAACTATTCTGTACAATTTAACAATGCTGAAGAGAAATGAAGATTTCAGGAAGACAGTGCACTATAATTATTCTCTAGTGTGTTATATAGAACATGAGCTAGACCCGAGATTCACAAAAATGAGATAAACATTTCTGTTTCAAACATTATATTCAACATTGTTAAAAGCTCCTTCTCTCACTGTCATTCTGTTTAGATCCATTGCTTCGATAGTTTCTCTCTCTCTATTCTCTCCAAGAATAGAAGGCATCACTATAATCCTCTGAGTGAACCATTACTGATAGCAAACTGTGTCAAGTTTAGGTATCACCAAAGTATACCCACGTTGGGAGGTCCATACTCTATTTCTCATACAGAGAGATCACTTTGTCTCATCTCAGAAAACAAAGACAATGATTTTCCAGACTATCAGATATCATACTTGTAGCTAATTCTCATTTTCTCTCTCTCTCTCTCTCTCTCTCTCTCTTTAGGCATATAGTGAGCATTGCTTTCTTTTCCTTTTATCATGAGAAAGAGAGAGAGAGGGGGGGGGGAGCCTCCATCATTTATGTGTGTATCAGTGGGTACAATATAATATTTGGAACAATATCTCTGTCTTCTGTTTCTATGATTATTCGTGCTTTCATTCAGCAAGTATTATTTCAAAATCCTCTTTGATCAGATTTTAAAAACTAGCCAATTTTATCGGCACTACATTAATATCCCTTGTTTTCTCTTCATGCAGGGTGCTATCTTTGCATGCGAAGACGGCCTGTCTGTGTCGGTGAGTATCTGACCTGGACAGACAGGCTTTGGATGGAACTAAATTTTAATACGCTGTACATGCTGGTTTACAGAACATCCAGAGAATTTTTTAAAAAATGGATGTAAATCTTTTATCTTTTTTCCACTTTCCCTTTCAGTTACCTTGATCTCTTCCTCCATTCTCTCTCTCTCTTCTTCCTCTTTCGTTCTCTTTCTCCATCTCATTTCCTTTCCTCTCTGTCTATCGTTCTACATGTAATAATTACATCAGTTCTGTCTGTCTGTTTGTTTATGTGAGTTTATGTTTGTCTGTCTGTCACTTTGTCAGCCTCTTTTATTACTTCGGTTTACTGATCTTCTATCATTTGAATGACAGGATGGGGACTATCCTGTATCTGGGGTGGATATTCTCTCCGCCCTGTGTACTACCAAGACCAAGAAATTAGTGATGCGATTCATACGCCCCTGGGTTATGTTGAAGCTCAACATTGGTCCTGAGAGAAGATGTGGTATTGGCGAATGGGGAGATCCCATGTCTTACAGGATGAACTATCTAGTAGGTACAGTTTAACTGTCTTCTTGCCCAGAACATTCCCAGGAGATATTACCATATTGAGATCCCAAGGAATTAACTTCTAAACCAGGGTTCACAATAGTTCATCAGTGGTTAGGTGTATGATTTGGCTAATAATGTTTGTATTGGGTAGAATTATATACTTCATCACTTATCAACTAGTGGCAGCTATAATAACAATAATGTTTCCCTATACTGGTTTACAGAGACGCAGTGAATGAGAGATGTAAGAATACTTTAAAACAGAAACTAACATTCCAATTACTGATACTGTACCGTTTGTTGTAATGATCAAGCTAGTGAGCCAGCTAAGTCTGCACAAACTGAAAGTGAAATACATTAGGCTTCGCATAGTGGTATGGTCGAATGCGCAGATTGGCCTGCAGTGTAACAGACATTCTGTTACGAGTTGATATATAACCCAATTTGAAACACGATGGGCATAGTGATATGTCATAACATGTTATGTAGAGTATTATAGACATAGTGATCCATATACTCATGTCTGCCATACATATTTGATACGACACGAGCCTGGCTATGTGTTTAATCATTTCATCTTAATTTGAAGTGTTACAGGTATAGTGATGTACTCTGAAATGGGATGTTGTCTTAAGTATGAGATACAGACTAAAACAAGATAAGATGATATGTTTTATACCCAGGTGTACGATTCCACTCTAGACTCTAAATATGACACAAAAACGTGCCCAAGTTTGCACCAGCATCCTAATACGCCATCACGCAACAGATCCCAGTCTGAGGGAACAATCACATATGGCTTGTTGAAAGGACACCATCTGAATGTTGCTTACGTATCCTGTCGATGGGAAATACAAGCGCCAGGTAAGTTTTATTCAGGGCACATGACCGCTCACTAAGGAATCTTTCTTGCAGACCCTTGGCTTAACAATCCAATTTGCTTGCGAAGCTCAACGAGTGATTTTGCTTGTTGGTCAGATCATCTCTCACAGCCAGACGTGCTTAACAAGCGTTGTTCACAAAGGAAAAGAAAATAAGAAAAAAAAATCTTTTATGTGTGTGTGAGTGTGCGTGAGTGCGTGCGAGTGTGTATGTATCTGTGTGTGTGTAAGCATTTGCAATTCTGTTAGGTGACGAATTGAGAAACATGTATTTCTTATATGACGTTATTTTTGTACTGCTCGATGTTGTTGTTTTGAGGCTTCTAAAACAGGACAAATGATTGTTACACCCACTTTAAATGCTTTCTCAAGAAGTTTTTGACGTAGCAAGATGGTGTCATATTTATGACCAAGGAGAGCTGTCTATCATTGTGTTCCTACTGGCCACTTGTTTTACTTTTTAATCTATACTCTAAATCTGCAACAAAACCTATAAAAGGCTTATGGACTCGAAAATTACTGAATGTATCCATATGAAATTTGCCACATAATATTGTTGCATAAAGGTCTGTGTTTCTGCTGACATAAAGCCGGGAAAAGCTCATTATATTTGACGTTATTCTAAAAAGGCGATAATAATTCCATAGTAAACTCGTAACAGTGTTTGATCCGAATTATGCGTTTGATAGAATAATGCGTTCAAAACAGCAAACGCGTTTTCTTTGATTAATGTTCTGTTTAATCATCCGCGATACCAACATCAAAGTGCGCATGCTTGCCATACATCTTGAGTCGCAAGGCACTATCGGATTGGCCTATATATTTAAAAAAAAAAAAAAAAAAACCACGAAGACCGTTGGTTCGCTTCTAGTCTATACTATAAATCTGCATCAAAACCCACCATAGGCTTATGCACTTGAAAATTGCTGAATGGATCCATATGAAATTTGGCACACAATATACTGTTACATACGGCATGGATCTGTGTTTCTGCGTACTTAAACCCGAAAAAGCTTATTATCTTTGCTTGATCCGAATTGTACGTTCAATAGTATGATATGCGTTCAAACATTTTCTTTGAGTAACATTCAGTTTAGACATCCAAAATACCAACATTGAGGTGCTCACGCTTGCCATATATTTTGAGTCACAGGGCAGTATCAGTCTGACCTATTTTTAAAAATCTCCCACGAAGGCTGTGGGTTCTCTTCTAGTTATTCTTAAATTTTTGTTATCTCTACATTTATGTCCGAGATTTATATTCAGTAACGACACATCTCAATTACATACAGGTTGAAATCCTCGCATCTTTCCTTTTAGTAATATCGTAGCACCTTTTTAAAATATATTATGTTTTAAGCACAAATAAATTGAAATAACATGTTCCAATCATTGTGCCCCAGAAAGAGAGACAAAACAAACATACGCAATCACATATTTATGCTACATTAAATCAATTTATGCTTAATTGACAAATTCTATGTTATCATCAGAATAACCGGAGGAGACACCTGATTTTGCCAGAAGTTTCCAAGTCTACTTCAGGTTTTTGCTGGATATTTAATGTGCCAGAATATGATGGAGTAACAAAAGTTTTATCGGCTACTACATGAGTTATTCTTTTCCTTTTTTTATACTTCAGAACATCAGAGAATCCTGGTCTGGTTTCGGGATCTGTCACTGCCAACATCAGATCTTTCGTGTACGAACCGACATGTACAATTCTACACCTCCGACCCGTCGACGTCGACGAAGCAGCTTTGGAACTTTTGTGGATATGAAAGGCCCAGGACTTCTGTGTATCCAACTCGACAGTAAGAAGTTTTGTTTAAATGTAGAAAGATCCATTCGATAACAAAGAGTTACTTTTATGGGAAGTAAGTCAAAGAAGATTTTTGTGTAGATTGGAATAATATCGGTTTATTATATAATTAGTAATTAAATTACTCTTGCCTTCAGTTACTGTTTTTACTAAAAAGATATTATTTCTTTTGCACATGCACGCATGGAACATTAATTCTGTATGCTCCAGAGTGAAGGCTTTTTTTTTTTTTTTTTTACATCTTTCAAATTCTCTAGACACCTTCTTCAGATAGTGCATAATTTACTGCCCATAACGACCTCGACACTGCATAGCCCACGTTCTGCCATTGTTGCCGGCATAATTAACTTGTACATTTCAACCGAGAAGATGCCTGTCCTACCGTTCTCAACTAAGTTTTACAGTCTCTCTTTTTATTTCCAGAAAATGGCATCAGTTTTAGCTGTTCTAAATTTCACTTTATTCACAGTCAAATAATATGACTTGTCCAATGAAAAAAAATATCACATTCATTTCCAGATTGGAAATTAGCTTCTATATGGAGAAGGAAAAGGAACAGTTATTTGGATTCGATCTTGGATATCGCTATGTGGACTCAGATCAGTTTGTGCCTTACACAGAAAATGGTTTCTTGAACTGTTCCAATGGAGTGCCAGACTATGTCAAATGTGATATCTGGATCGACTGTGAGGGAGGTAGGTGATGTTCCTCGGTGTTAACCCTTAAATTCCCAGCCACTTCACAAGTGGTGCCAGTCAGCATTGCACGAGATGTGACAGATAAAGATTATTGTTATCCTGCTTTTCAATTGAACCTTATTTCTTCTTTTTGGCAATCTATTTCAAGAGATGCAAAGTTTTCTATAACATTTCCCAGAGTTACAGTGCACAGACTAGACAAACTGCTAGATGAAGTAAGATGTTTTTTTGTTTTTTTTTTACTGATGTCCAAATTAATGAAATTAATTGTTGGCTGATTTGTCAGGATCAAAATTTAAATTCTAAATTAATTATTATGGTTGGGGATTATAGATCCTCACTGACAAAGACTGGCGAGAGGATAGGTGGAATTATACAGTTGTTAACTATTTGAATGTAACCGAGAAGTAACATAACTCTGGTTCTGTTGACTGGGCAGTTATGATCATGTACATGTATGCACTACACAGATCAAATTCAAGATTGATGTGTTGACTCAAAATGGGCCTATTCACGATACCGTCAAAATCATCAAGCAGAATTGTTAGTTTGGCTTGATAGCCTTTTCTATTCAAGCTCAATTCTACCAATCGGTTCGGCTTGGTGCACTCAATCTAGGCTCACACGCCATACGTCTTGTACCAGGCAATATGTCACCAGGCAATAACCGGAGAGTGGCCAGGGGTTGTTTTGATTTAACGGCTTAATGTAAAATAGGCAGAATCTGATCACATTCAAGCCAAGCTGTTTGACTTGATCAAGCCACTGATTTTCCCATTCATATTCAGTTCTTATCAGTTCTAGGTCATCCTGTAAAACTGGCAATTCCGCTTGATCGTGAATGGGCCTCTTTAGACATCATATTAAACGGAGGAATTGATATAGTGCAATTATATCAATTAATTTTAGTTTACGTGCCCGTCTTGGGTTTGGGAAACATCGCTAATAAAATGGGGGCGACTCTGAACTTGTCACTGATTGATTGAAACAGTTTAAGGAAGATCACTATTGTGTAGTATTGTTGTGTTCTATTACTATGTTCCATTACTGGGTTCTATTGCTGTGTTCTCTTGCTGTGTTCCTTGTTGTGTTCTCTTTGCTGTGCTCTAGTACTGTGTTCTATTGCTGGTTCTGTTGCTGTGTTCTATTGCTAGATTCTATTGCTGGGTTCTATTGTGTTCTCTTGCTGTGTTCTCTTGCTGTGTTATATTACTGTGTTCTGTTGCTGTGTTCCATTACTGTGTCATCTTGCTCACAGGGGAAGATGAGACCCAGGAGTTATGTCCTCGGTTAGACAAATGTCTGAAAGATGGATGGGCAGACTACAGATCAGATGGTCAGAATCACAGTTGTTACTGGCCCCAGGTTTGTCATTCAGGGATACACTAGAAATTTTAAAGTCACAAATTAAAATTTCTTACAGAGTTTTTTGAACGGCTGGTGCATTCCAGCATTTATTATATAGTGACTAGTAGTAGGATTGCTGCTTGTATATTACTGGGAAAGACATTGTAGCTTAAATTGGATATTCTTGTACATGTATCGATCCTTCTTACGTATGTGTTTACTTCCGTGTTTGGAGTGCAACTAGGAAGTAAAAAAAGTGTGGGCACCAAACAAACCGTAATTAGCTCTAGGCCTAGCTCTCTCTAGATCTACCAAGTCAA
>JBCEWB010167049.1:0-10304 GCA_039654565.1 Peronia peronii | reverse complement strand
TTGTATATGTTATCTGCTTTTTTTAATTGTTTGATTAGTTACCGGTTGGACAGTCGTATATATTTTTCGTAAAATGAAGCCATTAACTATGATGAGGATTTCTTTATTTCATGTGATAGTATTATTATAGGCCTATTGTATAATTATAATGCACATGTATGCAATATTCAACAACAGCTGAATGTTCTCACAGTCCTTTGTGGGTGTGGTTTTTTTTTCATTGTTCAGTCAGTAGTTGAAGATTATGCCTGGAAACCAGCCATTTGTTTCAACTTTCTAAATGAGTTTCTGAACTGTGTCAAGTCAGTGGCTACTGAAGACAACCCCAGGCAAGTGCAATGAAAAAAAAAATGATTAGTTTAGAATTCCTATCTGTACATCAAAACTCATTTGTACTTGTGTGTGAGTTCAATGAGTATGAACACAAAAAAATCCACAAAATTAAGCCCCATGTGTAATATTGGTTTCATTTTGACCTTTCATAGCTGAAACTTCTCTTTCTTTCTGACAGCTAGATCTAGCCACATTATCGTAATATAATGTAATATTTGAGGTCAAAACTCTTTCACGTGTTTATCTTCCTAAAAATGTTTGTAAAAACTGTTGGGATGACGAAGCTTCCATGATTACCTATTATAATACATGTATTCATGTTTGAGAAATGACAGTTGAGTGTTATATGATTACATGAACTATGTTAGTACACCGTATGCAATCTGAAAAAAAATTCTAACGCCAAGAGTGATGAGCCAGTCTCTGATCTGTGGTTCTGGGACACTTTTTTTTTTATTGGTTGAATTAGGTTTGCAGTCTCAAAAATCATGATGATTTATTTGAGAAAACTGTTCACATTTTATTTCTATCCTCAGGGTTGCCTATGTCTTCAGGTGGCAGCCATGTTCTGATATGACATGGGAAAGGAGAATGGATGACCCTACTTTCTGCTTCCTGCCTGACTGGTTTGTTCAGTGGGAGGCATGGGACCAACCATGCACAGTGTAACAGGATTCTCTCAGTACTCTGGTCCATAGTGCAGAGAGCTGAGTATGGCTGCAGTTCAGCCTCCAAGATACAGCTTTAAATTTTCATCCAGTGGACCTGATAAACACTATTGTATGTCGCTTCAAGGGACAGTCAGAATGATCATAAAGTGCCATCTAACCGTTTTCACTGACAATAGTGGAAATTTGTCTTTCGCAAATTGACATTGTACAAATTCCATGTCATTTTATGTTAAAGCATTCCATTCAAAATTGATCACCTTCTCAGCCATATGTTGTACTAACCAAACAAATCAGTCTTTTCCCCGTTTTGTAATTTAAAATTCACGGCTTGGGTCTTAAGGTAATTTTTTTTTTTTTTTTTTGTTGATTCAGATTTCTTGAAATAAGCACAGAAAGGTAAGACACTCATCATAAATGTTTCCTGACACTGATTAATGATACGGCCAGTGCATTACTAATTGAGAAATCAAGACTGCCTTAACTATCATCTTGAAATTATATACACTTTAAAAGGGAAAATGCTTAAAACGAAACTTGCGTTATTACAAAATAATCTTTCGGAACGGTTATTTTGCCATATACACTTTAACACAGTTAAAACGAAATTTGCGGGGAATGGAAAACATTTCATTCTATCGCTGTTGTTGTATCCGAAGAGGCTGAGTTGAAACAGGGATGGAAGTTTAATTATCAAATTACCTCCCCTGACTGAAGAGTGTCCGCACCGTGACCTTATGTCTTAAGGCCACTTCATTTTCATTTTTGTTATTCTTGTTGTAGGTGTACATACATATAAAATGTGTGGTTATGTAGCTGTTATGTCGTTTGTGATTTTTCTGCTTTTTTGTTGTACGTACGTATAAAATGTGTGGTTATGTAGCTGTTATGTCGTTTGTTTATGATTTTTCTTTTTACATTCTTCAAGATTGTAGACAAAATGGAGTTTGGAATGGCATACTTTCTGCAGATATCTGACTTTTTCAGTAAACTTCATCAGCTTCACTAATCAGTGTCCTTTTGAACTGCAGCGATAAACCTGTTCTATGTTTTAACATATTTAGTTTCGATGAATTCATCATTGATTGCCAGCCTAGATCTAAAATAGCTTTATCGTCAACTTGAAGCTTACAATTTTCAGTATGAAACTGAAGAAAACCTATCGACTTCTCAGAACTGACTTTCAAGAAACACTGACAAGCACGACTGGTTTGGCTGACCGAATGCCTGCAAGTGGAAGTGTGTATAGTGTATGATTGAAAAGACAAAGGCCAAGCCATCATCTGATACGGTTTACGGTGTACGGAGCCTTTCAGCCTCCTAGGGAGTGGTTATCTCGGCTGAATCCTCTGATACCGTGGTTGTGTGGCTATAATTTATAAATAATACAGAATCATAATAGTCTCAAACATGCAATAATAGGTGTCACCCTCTCAAGGCACAGTACATCATATTCGATTGGAGCCACGAGCGACGGGTAAGGTGTGAAACGGGGGATGGTAGGTGCATTATTTCTACACGCTTGTGCCTCAGGCCTTACCCTCAGTTTCATACTGCTGGGCAGTACAGGACATTGCGGGCGCTGGTTCTTGACTCTCTCACGGACGATTTCTTTGTCGGGGCTTGTTGTGTCATACTGCTGGGCAGTACAGCACATTGCGAGTACCGGTAGGCCTACTTGACGCGCTCAGAGATAATGTGTTTGTCAGAGAGAACTGGTCCGGTACCTGAGCTTGCTCTTGGTTACATTTAATAATATAAATATGAAAGAAAAGTGCAATCTGGGAAACGAAAACCGTTCGTCATAAGCGTAGTTTTCGTATCGGCCCATAATTTTATTTCTTTGTAAGCATAAGAAATTACATTGCAAAAAAACGTTCCCAAAGATTCTTTATTAATAACGCAAGTTTCGTTTTAAGCATTTTCTTAATAACCACGTTAGAGTGTAATTTGTTATGCTTAATATGAAATAAAGTTGTGGGCTGTTACAAAAACTACCCTTATTATGAAAGGTTTTCACTTCCCCAATTGGACTTTTTGTTCATTATTGTATTACAGTAGAAAACTTGATACAGTTGAGCTTCATATTTATTGACACTGAGAACGAGAGCCCACGAATAACATTTGAAGTCCTTGTTTTTCCTGCTACTTACGTTACATAATATATTACTTGAATATTGACAACTGAAAGTAGTAATGACAACTGAAAGTCAAAACATCAGGAACTGTGAGAATTTCTGTGTGTACATGGGTGTTTTAATAGACGTCTGACCTAGTACATCTGCATAACTCACCCAATGTACGCTGTCAGTCCCTCTACCTAGACGAGATAACCACAAGGTGTATTCATACCGTAACCTGCCTACTTTATATGCAACTGACCACTTTATAACTGGTCTCCCTATCAGTATCAGCACACTTTCTTTGTTAGCTTACAGGACAACAACAATCTACAGTGTATTATTATGTTCTACCTATCTGACAGCAATATTGGTAATAAAGTAGGGCTGCTGACCACATGGCAGAATGCAAATTTCAATACATGTCATGTACACATTAACTACACTCTCTGTGTCATTGGCATGCGTGCCGTCAGTGTGTTCACATTCATTAAGCTATCTACTGCTGCTAAGCCTAAGTACGCACTATTCATATGCAATCTGTTAATTGTTGCCAGCAGATATTGTTATTTGTTCTGTCATAAATAAATTGTCAACTAGAGGACACATCAGCATTGACAAGAAGATTACCATCATTATTTCATTGTGGTAGTGAATGTAAAATCACAACCTACTGCTAAGATAATGCCTCCTTAAACACAACACATTATATACTGCATGTGTTTGTCCACTTCATTTACTGACAAGGGAAGAACTTTATATAAAAATTATATGCGTAATACAGTGGAACTCGGACATTACAAAAATTATTGCTAAATTCCTGTAATAAAGAAAAGAATATGCAGTCCCAGCTCTTTTTATATTTCTTTATTCTTTCTTCTAATAAAATCTCGGAATTTGTGAAATACCAGTACTAATCCTCTCAATCTTGCTTATAAAGAAAACATTTTCGCCAAAAGTGACAAGTAAGACCATGTGGCGGAGTGCCGAAGATGGTTAAACAGTGCGTGCAACCAGCTTTTTGTTTGTTCAACCACTCCTTAACAATGCCCGCAGGCTCCAATTATGCAGTGATGGCTAAAGGCGAGATAGCATTTGCATGATTGATACTTATGCAATAGGCTAGGCCCAGGTAAAACAACCTGGGGTGGGGACGGTGTTTCTTTGTCCACGCATGTGGAAGCAAAGCGGTTTGGACAGGCATGCGAAGTGGGGGAGACAAGGAATAATCTTTACTGTGTTAAGGAATGTTGTGCGATAACTAGTTCTAACACGCACAGGCAATGGTCTGGGAGTGGCCATCAATTAAACAGCATTTCTTGCTTGGCCTACACACTGCAGCATATTACTGTACTCTAGCTTTCAGTGCGGGGTAAAACGTATCGTTCAGCAGCCTGCCAGTCTGAATATTTCAATTTTCTTTATTTAAAAAAATTGTTATTGGACACATCTGCTGGAGGAATGGACTAGAGAAACAGGTGCTATGTGGAAAGATCCAAGGGAAGAGAAGCAGAGGGTGGCAACGAATGAAATACATGTATACTGACAGCCTTAACAGTTACACCATCAAGAATGAAATGAGCAATACCGAAATGATAGGGAGAACCGACAACAGAAGGGTCTGGCAAGCCATGGTTGTCGATGTCTACTCCAGACCTGACACCTAAAGAAGTAGTTATTGTTAGACATATTTCTGTGCAAAACGCATGCAGTCATTGTAAGGGGATGCTTATCAGAGGAAATAATTGATAGTAGCGATGAATCAATGTATGGGTCGTTCCCTTTTTTTATGGTCTCTGTTGGATATGAAGAAATTCTGACAAGAAATAAAAGTCCTTGTCCCTTGGATTTTTAATATCCGAGTTCCACTGTAACATACTTATTTTTTTGTTCAAAGGTCACTGACTAAACTTTTATTACTCTGTGGACTGGAATAACAAGACATCAGGAACAATGGGAAATTCTTGTTAGGACACTTGTTATTCAGGAGTTTCACTGTTGTCTCTACTGATACTTTTAGGTACCGGTAAATTAACTGCTGTCTATCAATTGAAAGCATGGGCACTCATTGTCTTATAACTTATATATTTTGTTACAAGAAGGAAAATTATCAGTTTCACAAAAAAATATCTTTTTTACCATTTCAGGTTCATTGCTGCTTGTATCAAATATCATGGACAATATTGCAATGAATTATAGTAATGATTAAAATGATGGCTCAATTTTGACTTTGTTCAAAGTATTTAATCATGATGCACTTTTATGAATTTACACACTTTGAGAATGTCCAGAGTTCAACAGTATTGACTGTTAAAGTGATAGCAAATTTTTATGTCATTTTATTTTTTGCTTTATCTTAACCAATCCAGATGCACAAATTTCATAGGGAACTTCATACCTAATGTTTAGTAATACTTTATTTGAAGACTTCTTATTACTGTTTTGTACATACTGTATTATCTTGCTCATGTACATGCCTGTGACTAATGTGAGAATTAAGTGTTTTTCAGATTAAAGGTGTACCGATATGGTAAAGTCAGTACATGTTCTTGTACCGTAAATCATAATTATTTTTAATATTGATGTTCAACTTAAATTATAAATACATGTAGATATACAGTATTTTCAAAATTTTAGAAAAAATTTGTGTGACAAAGATTAAAATTGGAGTGTTACATTTGGTTGACGTGTAAATGCTCTTTTCTCCCAAAGTTAATTTGTGATTAAAATGTGTAAAACCCAGTTTGTTTATTATTTTATGTCCTGGTCACATTTGTTAATTTAGTGGTCTATTTGACATTGCCTTCAGCACTGCCATTGTATAATACATGTACAGCACCTGTAATTTCTGGGGACAAAAAGTGTCCTAAAATTCTTCATGATGCTGCTCTGACAAAAAGAATTATATTGCACATATTGCTGTCAATTAATCTGATTAACACAAAAGTTGACTAAAAGTAAAAGGAACAAAATAAAAATCCCAAATCACTCTCTTTTTCTTAATATTGTTCTCCCTTCTTCATCTTATGTTGTCTGAAACACTATAAATGATGTGGAGATAGCATAGTATAGCTCTTTAGGTAGTGAAGACTTTTTTTTTTTAATCAATATGTAAATGAACTGACTTTGAATATATTTTTATTTTAAATAATCACTGTTCATGTGCATATGTGCATTATAAGAACTGTGTCAACCAGCAGAGATGGACAAGTCTTATCACACTCAAAATGAATCGCTTCTGATCTTCCCTACCCACTAATATTTTTGTTCTTCAGTTAAACACATTGGACATTTTATCTTTGGATTGATACGAGTTAAATGCCAAATATGTGTTTGTTTACATGCTTACATGCACAACATAAAAATTTTTGTTTTTTTACCTTTTCCATGAGATATAACAGCCTTCAGGTGGTTGAAAGATGTCAACAGACTGAAACATATCTTTTCCAGCAGGTGAAGAGACTTTATCAGCTCTTTTTATTAAAAGCTCATTCTCTGTTTCCCCCAAGTTAAAAAAACAAGCATATGCTTATGTTCTTCTCTTTATTCTAGATTGCTCTGACCTGAGAGGTAACTCTCATAGTTGCATGAATCATTAAACTATCACACAAATCTAATGTTTTACTAATGAATGGGCTACATGTATGTACTCTAATTCATCTGATTTACATTTAAAGGAGTTGGTTATATATTCGTGCATGAAGAAATCTAGTGGCCAACCAGTGAAATATTAAAAATGTAACAGTCAGCTGGTACTGCTACAGTGCTGCACTACTAGCACTATAGCAGTGTAGTCGGTTTCCTCTGATGTGCCCTACAGCATTTTGAATTGTTAGTGCCTTGCATTAATTATAAACATGTTTGCATTGATTGTAGTAATAACTAGCACAAATTCCAGCTATAAAGTATAATGTTAGAATACAAGAATAATATGTCTATGACTGTATGAGTCTCTCATTCTCTATACATTGTATACATTTATTATATATAGAGTATACAGTACTGAACTTAAGATAAAAAGAAAGAAACACTTAAGGATAAGCCATGAAGATACAATGTACATGGATTTTCCTTGAAGAGGCATTACTGTGTACATTTATTGCACTATGGGTCTTGTAACAGATGCAAAACTGTAGTAATAAATATATTTGAATAAATTACAGTAATCTCTCATTTATCCATCGTTAAGTTATTCGTCGTGCTACGTTATTCAGCGTCACCAATCCTTTCGGCACGTAATGCATTATTTGTCTTTCCACTGGATAAGTCTGTCTGTATTCGGCGCGGCTGGCGCAGCAGACAGCTAGTCGGTGAGTACAATATACATTATTATAACTGTACAGCACAGTACAGTACTGTACTGCACTGTAAACTGTAATATTGTTAGTTTTAGTATTTTTAATTACTGTATTATTATTAATATTATTATTACTACAGTATTAAGTATTATTATTATTGTACTAGCACTAGGGTTATCTATGTACAGTAGGGGGGTTGTGTTGCATTATCAGTCTTTCGACGTTATCTGTCAAGGTCTTGGCTGCTATGAGCTGGATAAATGAGAGATTACTGTACGTATAGTTTTAAGTTGTGCACAGTGATTAGTAGTGCTGGTGAGGCAGAGGAGAAATGATTTTTAGGTTGTGGCTGGATTAGAGTAAGACAACAGGCAATAGAAAAGTATTTGACTGCTTCATAAGATAAACAAATGGTTGTCACTGATTCTGTAAATTTGCATATGTTGACATTAACCTTATGCAAGAGCTATGTTCATTATTCTGCTTCCCCACTTCTCACTACTGAATGATGATTTGTTCCACTCAAATCACATTGTGAGTGTGATGCACTAGATTCTCAAAATGAAAGCAAAGCCCACATGTCTGTGTGTTGCACAAAGAAAAAAGAAACAACACAGAAGACAGATTAAACAAAGAGCAGTTCCAAGCGATATAGAATATTGGATAAAAATCTATTCACAGACTTTATATTTCTTACAACATACATGTACACATGCATTTAGACCTAAAAATGTGTAAAATTTGGCTGACTGAAACGAACAGCAGCTCAAAAAGACCGAAATTACAAATCACAAAATAACAAGCTTAGAATTAGATACATCAATATAAGGCTGCATGACTTGCTAAATGGCTTTTAATGAGGAGGGAATCTTAGATTTCTGGAAACTTTTTTTCCAAGCTGCATTTTTTGATTCTGTAATTTTTCAAAAAATTACTTTTTTGATCACTCCTTTTTTTTAGCAAATACAGTCGAGTCCACTCAAATCAAACTCGGATATACGAATTTCTGATAAAAAGGTAAAAATTGGCTGTTGGCCTCTCCACATAATGCCAGTGGTTTGAAAACAAGGAGACAACGCCACGGATGGGGTGAGAGAGATTAGACAATAACGTTACATGTATTATGTGTGTCCTATTCTGCGAGCAGTGTAAGTAGGCCTTATGTGTTCCTCGAACCATTTTCAGAATTAAAACCTTTTTGATAACCCTTTTCAGGACTAAAACTTCATTAACACTTTTATAGTTTTTATCAGGGCTAAAATCTACTCATCAACTACTTTAGTTCCTTTCTGGGTTAAAGCTATATGAACAATCTTTTCCAGGATTTAACGCTACAGCAATTAATAACACCATTCTGCCTCTACTTTTCTTTACTTCCGCTTTCAAGGCAGCCCTCATTAAGCCTAACAATCAAATTAAATGAGTGAGCTTCAATTTTAGATAAAGGGGAAGTTCAGAAGCCATAGCGAAATTTCTTTATAAAGGGAAACAATCCTGTAAGAAAGGAATTAAAACAAGGTCTTTTTGGCCAGTCAAGAATGGCCCCCCCCCCCCCCCAAACTCTCTTTTCTCAAACCCATTAGGGTGTTCCCAGCAAATTCGAATTATGCGGACTTGACTGTACTATTCAGTGGCTTCTGACAAAATGAACTGATAGAAGTATTATAAAAGATATGTGACAATGCATAGATTAAAAAAAAAAACAACAGAGAGAGAAACGTGGAATTTTTTACATATGTATATGAAAATCTGCATGCAAAGAATTCCATAAAAACTTAAAACGCACGTAAACACTTTTTGAGAATAACTATTTCATCCTATTTCATTTTATGAGTCAAATAGAACTGAGAGAAATGGGCCATAATTTCAACATTGCAAATGTCATTAACTCTTTAATTCAAATGAAGCCTGCGTGGTCATGTTGTCAAAATATATGTGTCCACGTTGAAGCACTGGATCTGTAACACTCCCTCTTGGTCTTTTTTTTTTTTCATCCTTCATGGAAATATATTCAGAGATGAAATACATTTCAAAGTTTTTCACTCAGCTTCATTCAACATGCAAGATTTGAAATCAACCCAGCCTTCATTCACCAGGTCATGAAGTGCTGATATCTGAAACAAAGAGTTAAGATTTATCAGATTAGTTTATCACAGTATTTTATAAAAAAAAAAAAAAAACAAACAAAAACCAACCACATCCTGTCTTCTTTCCTGCCCTTCTTTAAACTGGCAATCATTGTAACCACATACAAATTAACTACTACAGGGTAAAAAGCAACTCTTTTATTGCAAACAAGATGGATGCACTGACATATTATGACCTAGTGTAATTACCATAGTATTACTATAGAACTTAACTCATATTTCAGAGAACATCTCTGATGATTATAAGTAGGGACACACATGAGCTCAAAAAAACTATACCATGTAATGGCAAGAGAACAATGAAATATAGAAATACAGTGGAATACGGATGAGTCGATGCTGGTGGGGGAGGAAAAACAGGATCGATTCATCTGTAGTTCGACTCATCCGTATGTCACTGAATACTACAAAACTACAAATAAATAGTCACTACTTATTTGGAATGACATATTGTTGGGCGTTATAATGGTTAGTTTCCCTTACACACATTCTTTCACCGAGCATCAGCTTTGATCTCTTCCATTCCTTTACAGTGAGATTGACCAAGCTTTTGGTTGAATTTAATGTAACACATGTATTATTATTGACGCCCGTTGTCATCGGCTGTTTAAGTTTCACTGCATATAAACTGACGATGTCCACCGTTCCCAGCCCTGCCTCTTGAACATTCATTTTCAACTCAACACGATCGCCGCACGCAGCTTCGTCACCCTCCAACACTTCTCCCACCGCTTCATG
>JBCEWB010167038.1:0-10304 GCA_039654565.1 Peronia peronii | reverse complement strand
CACCCCTGTCCCCATTTTACTGCACATTTAGCACTGTGTGTTTCTCTCAAGTGGACAGTATGATGTGGAATTATACCGTAAGTGCTCGGGTGTCTTGGCCCGACACCAGGCTCTTAGGTGGATTTTTTTATTTGGGAGCACCCAGAGCGGGTTCTTAGAGGGGCAAATTATAGCAGGGGAGGGTTCTTAGACGGACCTGGCTCTTAGGTGGTAGGTTCTTAGGCGGAAACCACTGTATATTGTTTCAGTTGAGTGTGATCTTCATCTGGACGCTGATGATTAATTGTTCATAGAATAATGTTTGCATCTTCTTGGCTTCATATGTTTGACAAGAATTGTTAAAAAAAAATATATCATATATGTATCTTCTATCTCTTATGTTTGTTTGTTTTGTTTTGTTTTATTTATTTTTAAATATAAATGCAATTAAAAATAATGGTTGGAGTGATGTTTACTGTGCAAATATCTGTATAAACATATCGTCGCTGTAGAATTAAATTGTCCTATCTACAACATAAAACTGTTGTAGTTAAGACAATTTAATCCTGGGGCGACGATATGCAACTCACACAGATACATTTATCATCCTTCCTTTTTCGCTGCATATCATTTTTATTGAAAATGAGTTGCATCACCACAATGGAGCAGAATGAGGAGATGAAGTAAACATCTTTCCTTTTTGTTTTGTCTTTTTATTTTCTTTGCTAGTTTGTTATTATTACTGCTATTTTGAATTGTTGACAGACACGCTAGCTTATGTCTTGCGCCCAGGGCAAATTTTGGTATCTGAGTCGGAAAATAGTTAAAAAACAGTCATAACTCATAATCACCAGGCGCGACTTCCGACTCATTTGCCCTGGGTGCAAGACATAGTGTACTTCTTACAAACTGCAGTCTATGCAGAAGAACTTAAACCTAGTCAACCTTTTTACTTTACTTGATTTTGTTCTTGTATAGCAGCCTGATTGCCATAATAATGATGCTTTTTTTTTTTTTTTGTATTTGTTTTATATTATAAAAATTGTTTTTGTTCTTATTCAGTTGCAATTGAAATGAAATGTAACAGAGGTGTATATTACACATGGATTTTGTATTTCATGTGCAATTTTACAATCCAACATACTTTATTGTTGACAGTGTGCTAAAGTAATGTTTATTAATTATATGCTGTTTTGTCCCTGGCTGTTAATTTTATGACACATATAGCCCATCAGCCTATCAAGATGCAGATGTGAGATACATTTTTTGATGAGTCAAGAGTATGCCTACCATTAAATTTGAGGCGTAGCAGATGATACCCATTTTTTTTTTTTACATTGTGGCTCCAACCAAAAATGTATATAATGATACACTGAACACATCTCACTTTACCTCTTGTGGAAGTATAAACATTTTAACGCTATCTTTCTGTATTCCTCATTTTAGTTTATATATTCGTCAACAATAGCATATTTTGCTGTACTGGCATGTAAACGTTTCCTTTTTTCTCTTTTTCCTTTTTATGCTTATGAAAAAATTTTTTTAAGATAATAAATTTATTACATCCATGATTGAAATGCTTGATGCCTTTATGCCAATTTTTACACACCAGTCTGTGCTTCAATAAGATTGTCTTATGTAATTTCTGTGCTATGCAAATGTATGAGGAACACAGGTCCTATAGAATTCTAATTTGTGAAAAAACAGATAAATCTTTTGTGTGTTTAAATTAAATTACTTTATTCGGATTGTTCATTCCCATCAGCAGTTTGTAAGTTGCCTTGACACTACTTTTATACCAGTATGATTGTTTAGTCTTTTGTTCATTTTTACTCCATAAACATTGTTGGTATAGAATATTATGTTGTATTATCATCACACAGACGACAGACGTTCTGAGAAGCATGTGGTGTACATTTTTTTAAAGTGCTGAAAGAAAAACACGACATATACAAATATTTCTTCATCAGTTTTCATTCATTTACATAGTTGTCACTTTCATTTTTCATTTGCTTAGGAGAACTAATCATCTTTATGTCCACATTAGTTTTATTTTTAATCAGCCATATCTCATTGTTTATTCCAAGAAATAGAGCTCCACGACTTACATATTCAGAATAATACATTTGCAATATAATATTAGGTCAAGCATATGCTGAGACCATTTATAAACAAGAAATGAGTCCTCATTAAATGGATATGCATGTTACTTTATTTCTTTTCTTGCTGTTGTTATCATTTTTGTTTACAAGAAATGCAAAAGAAAACATTAGGCTGGAGAAAAACATAAAGTTTTTCAATACAGATATTCATACTTAACTTATGGTTGGGAATATTTATGTTTTTTGGGGTTTTTTTTTGTTTGTTTTATCATGTATATATATACATGTAAATGGAAGAGATTGAATTAAAATATCTTTGCATTCTTAAATACTAGAGTTTCTTTTAGTGATGTTTTCTTTATGTTTGTTATGTTGTTTTTCCACTCCCTTTCTGTCTTCTCTCTTTATTTGGGGGAGGGGGGAGAATCTTGAAATATGGGGTTTTGCTAAACAAATTCTATGTTGGGTTTTTGTTTTCTCTAAAAAGTTCTACCTTTTGTGAATATAATAAAAGTAGTATAGAATGGATATGTCCATTCTAATGTTTTTGACCGATGGCTATTCAGTGGATGACCCGGCCTACTGTTGTCAGCGAGGATTTTTCGCTGGTCGCTCTGGTTGCTTTATGCAGCAGTAGATAATAATAATAGAGAGTATTTATATAGCGCTTATCCCCGCACAGTACAGGCTCTAAGCGCTTTACAATCTACTATCATCAATATTTCGCTGGGTATAGGCAAAGGATGCTTAAAACACTTGATTGTGACCTTCTCTAGCAATATCTTGAGTCTCAGTGCCAGGGATGGACATTGGGTGACCATTCTGTGATGAAATAGAATCATGATCATGCAGTATATCAGTATAAGCTTTCATCAGTTGCTCTAAAATAAACTTCTTTTTTATTTCTTTTGCTTTTGGAGCCAAAGCTGCAAGTATCACTAAATTCATCTAACCCATCAGTTCATTGCATGGTTATCTCTTAAGATAGGCTTAAGCTATGTGTGCTTAATAGAATGCTTGAATATATCCAAGGATGGTGCTCTGTACCCCAATTTGTCTAAATTTATATGTTGCTTCGCTCCAGCTGCTTTCAACAAGTCTAGGAAGACAGCGTTTTCCTCTTTCTTAGGAACTTTTTATTTTCTTTGCTTCATGATCTATTTTCACAAGTTAATCTATCGTGCTTCTGTTGACTCTAAAGTCTGATTGGGTTTTACTGTAAATTTTTTTTTTTTTTTTAAATTTAGTCGGTTGTTAATTACAGTTTCAAATGTTTTGCCAAATTGAGAGGCTAGAGAGATGGGTCTATAGGAGTCATCTTGTGATTCTTTTCCTGGTTTTTGCAATGGTGTGATGGTTGCTGTCTTCCAGAGCTGTGGGCATATGTTTAAGTTTTTTTTTTTTTAATATTGTAGCTATATGTGTTTGATGAAGTCTAATGGTGCCCTATTATCATTCTATATATCACTCCATTATCTCCGGTGAGGTGTTATGTTTTCTTTCTACCACTGTTTGTACTTCTGTTTCTGTGATTTCATTATTAAGATAACCTATCTCTTTTTCAGTCTGTTCTTTTTCCAGCTCCATGTTCAGATGGTCAATAAATTTCTTTCTTTACTTCTGTTTTGCCGATTTCCGTATCGGAGCTGGAGTGGGAGAAAGTGCTAGCTAAGAGGTCCACTTTTTCTTGGTCTGTAGCTGCAATTTCTGGCTTTTAATTACGTTGAAATTCCTATTTCCTGTTTTGCTGCCCAGAAATCTCTTCAGTTTGTGCCAGACCTCGGAGGATGACGAGGTTGATATTATGGTTCGGCATATAGATCTAGTTTGAAATGTTTTTTCTTTTCTTCTTGTGTTGTTCTGTTTGCTTCATTTCTTATCTGGTGGAGCTTCTGTCTATTCTGTGGTGTAGGGTACTTTTGATATATCCTGTAGTGTTTCCTCTTAACTTTTATTGCTTGTTTACATGTGTCGTTTGGCCAGGGTCCTGCCTTATGACAGAGAAAGATACGGAGGCCATAAGTAGACCGTCAAGAATTTGGAGGAGACTGTGGGAGCCCTGATGATAGTGCTAAGGGCAGAGAGCAAAATTCGAGAAAAGGTATGAGCAGAAAGCCAGGAAAAGGCACCAAAAAAAAAAGACATGGACGTCATGCAGAGAGAGCTAGTATTTGAGAAAAGGCTGTTTTGAGGCTGAAAGCCAAATAAAAAGTCCTCCACGTCATTTTTGTTCCCCTTAAGAAAAATTAAATGCGTTATTCTTAAAATCCGATTTTTTGTCACCACATATTTTGATACCTACTCTTTTATTTCTGGACTAACCAAATTTGGCATAGGTCTACATCATTTTCACAACAAGACCAAAAAAACCCCAAAAACATAAGCACATCTTATTCTGCTTGTACGTTTTGGAGAAAGACAGGTTTTTCTTATTAACATTTAAAAAAAAAAATGAAATGTGAAATTCCACTACATGGCATTTTCAAAAATTTATGAAAAATCTTCTGCACATGAAAAGAGGTTTGGTGATCGCAGTCAGACACTGCAGATACGCCCCTCACTCAGTTAAACTGATAGAGAACATGATAATAAAGGTGGACTTGCTATAGGCCTACCCGCTTGCTTTTTCCATTCTCTAAAGTCCCTCTTCCATGTTTAAGTCACTATCATTTACACATCACTTCCAATGCAGGTGCTAAAATGAGATTTCAAAATCTTTTCTCTTGCACGCTTCCAGTCCAAGCTTGGTTCCCTGAATTGTGTAACATAAGAATTTATGGTGAGGAATCCAAGACATGTAGGCCTCCATGTGCTCATAATTATCAAAAACGCGATTTAAACTTTAAAAGTGGTCTTCTTAATGTTAGTATCTGCATATTAAAACAACATTTAAGAATTTATAGCTGCATGTACTTCCTACTGGTTACTTCTCAAACCATTTAGATCTATAGGAAAATCTGCGAAATTTAGCAGACAGTAAGATCTGCGATAGAAACCTATTTAAATGTAATCTTATGATAGTGGCTTAGTTAAAATTTTCATCGCAATTATTGACATATTTTTTTTTCTTGAGTGCCTGTGTGAGAATTTATTAGATGTAGATTATATCAACCTAAAAAAAAATAATAAATGAAAGAAAGCTTTTAAAAAGAACACAAAAATGCAAGGTAACCGCAGCTGTTGATTACAAAATTTTATTCCATCGTCTCATCATCGGCACAGGGTTGGTCACAGTTTTTAGTTGCTTAAGTCAATGAAAAAGACAACAGGATTAGCTTCTTTTACAGTTTCAGAATCGAAAGGGATGATGCACGTGAGCATTAGATCTAGATCTGTAGATCTAGATTTAAATATAGATCTAGATCAGTTGTTTACTGATCCATGAAAATCTGGCTGCCTTTAGTATTATACCAGGTATACTTTTATCCAGACAGGGAAACTCTTTCCAAGTCAAAATAAACTGAATAATGCTGACATTCTACCTGTGCCCGAGATCTTCTAGTGCCAGTGCTAAACTATTGATATAAAGCAACGATTCGATCGAAGAATGTCACTATTCTGCCTATGCTGTAAGTAACGACTAGATCTAGATTCGTCTAGCCCTTCATTCATTGCATGGTAATCTATGGTATGCCGTGTGTGCTAGAAAAGAAAAAAAAATTCTCAGGTTACAACAAATGAAAATAGGACACAAAAGAGATGATCATAATAAACAAATGCATGAATGAACAATGCCTTCAAAAGTTAGGATAACTAGATCTGCTAGATCTAGATTTAGATCTAATATGTATGAGAGGATAAATGATGAGAAGGTAGAAGGCTGTGATCGTCATGCTTACTTTGGCTGGAGCCTCACGACCGTTTAAGGTGAAATAAATAACAAAAATAAATATTAATGTGTAAATAAATTTAGAAAAAAAATGCTAATTAGTATCAGTGCCAGAGCATGATATGGTGATTGCTCAGTTAAATGTTTTTTTATGACTTATTGAACATTTACATGATAAGTGCATATCTTCGAAAAAAAATCTACTAGAGAGGATCATTTTGACATTCTTTGCTCTATGTGAGTTATAAGTTGTTTCAATATAACGTTGTATCAATATTTGTTTGAAAGAAAACGGATATTTATTTTGATTTCAAAATTTGCTAGCTTTGTTACATGCACTCTTAGTCACATGTGAGGCTGTAGTTTGACCAATCGCTTTGAAGTTTGAATGGTTAAACTGGAATTAAATGAAAAGCAACATGAAAGAAGGAAATCACTTTGTAATGTAAGTTGTCATCATAATCCAAAACATCTTTTTTTCAACTGATCTCTTGCTCTACAGATTTCAACAATTGATTTCTATTTTTGAATGATTTATTTTACAGGATGAATTCTCAACAATTCCATAAAACTGTGATTCTATTCATCATAACTTTGAGCCTATCTGTAGGTGTGCAATATTATGATGAAGCTGTTAACATAGATCGATATGAACCCAACTGGACATCGTTAGATTCTTGACCCTTTCCTGATTGGTATGACAATGCGAAGATTGGAATCTTTCTTCATTGGGGAGTTTTCTCTGTTCCAAGCTTTCGAGGGGCATATTTCTGAGAATATTGGCAAGGCCCATCACCAGATAAAGAAGTTGTAGAGTTCATGAAGAGGAACAATAGACCTGGTTTTACCTATGCTGGTTTTGCACCCATGTTCACTGCTGAGTTCTACAACCCATGCGAGTGGGCAGACATTTTTAAAGCATCAGGTGCAAAGTGAGTATTTTTAATTCATCCTGAGAAAGTTGTCCCTCTTTGTGACTATTGCCCATGTCAAGGTAATTGAGAATGTTTGGTTTTAAATTTTTTTTTGTAAAGTCCTATCCACATCAGTTGCCTTCCATGCTATTCCACTATCCCAGCTCAAATTGTTGAGAGATGAAATAAATTTAAAAGATACTGCCAATAAAATTATATTGATTTTATGATGAAGCTATGGTGTATATGCAAAGTTATCGAAATCTTTAAACTACGCATGTATCATTGCTGCTGTATGCTATAGGGAGCATTTCAGTAGTTTTTAACATAACGAAAAAGTCTTTTACAAATTTAGATATCACAGTACAGTGACAAAAATTGCCATGAATCATGTCGTTACACTTTGTGTGGTATGTAACATGTTAAGAGAGTAATTCAGTTGTTATGGTCATTTCCAGTTGTCCTTATATGTATGTATATACAGTTGACTACACGTGAGTCGAACCCTGATGACTCAACTTTCAGATGAGTCTATCTTTTTTCAAGGAACGGGTCCCGGCGCTTCTTTATTTCACTTAAAAACATATGGATGAATCGACGTCGACTCATCTGTATGCACTGATGAGTCTGTCTCTTTTTCTTGACCCTATCCTTATCAGATCAAAGGAAAAAACAATGCTAGAGTCGATGTACATGTACTTTATCAAGGCTTGCACGGTGGTTCTTCGCTTACACTTTTTCTCCTGGGCTATCCACTCTTTGTATGCAAATTTACGTTATGCAGTCTCCCTAGCCTGCGGCCTTGTACCAAGCACTTACATCAGCTTTTCCCTGCATCAAGCAAACCGCGATGTGAACTAGCATAACAGGGCAAGAAACTCCGGTCGGCTATCGCCTTTGATGTCAGGATTTCACTGACCGCGCTGTTCCTGACATGGGGACGTGATGCAGGAGGCGCCGGGACTGCTTCGCCTGACAAACGGGACGATGTGAACACACTGTATACGACCTGTTGCTTCCCTCACCCCACCCCTTCACCCGTCCCTTCTTCCCCCCTTCCCCGGCCACAGCGGCGTTTACATGGAGAAACAGTGGCGAGTGGGAGGCAGAATGTTGACATTACATGTACACTAACAATAACTGACCAATCACTAGATCTAATTATAAATGCAGCACTCGCATTGCGTTGCAGACTGATCACCAGAGGGAGGGGAAGAGGAAGGGTGATGTGAAACTAACCCAGGGATGGGGTAGGTGGGTAGTGGTATAGATCGACTGACAGACAGGGCTTGTAATTTTAATGTGTAATAACATATCCTAGCGCTAGAATCCGATTGGCTGATCGCTCATTCTGATTTGTAATACGCTGTAACAACAGAAGCAGGCATCTCATTCCTACAGATCATTTTCGATCAGTCTTCATAGAGCTATCGGTAGCACAGATCTAGTCGTCAGTTCTACTACATTATCTGATCCTGTTGTTGTCTACAAAATTACATATGTGTACGTAGGCTGTCATCCTGAGCAAAATTTAATAATGGCACAAAGAAAGCTCACCATCCTGCCTCTTAAGAAAAAGATTGAGCTAATTGAAGCCGTGGAAGGTGGAAAGAAGCAGAAGGTGGTGGCAGAGGAATGTAAAGTTCCACCTAACACAGTATCAACCATAATGAAAAAAAAGGTATACTACAAGGAACAGTTCTACTCTTGCCAGATGGATGCGAACAAGCAACGGGCATGGCAGGCAGAACATGACGATGCCGAAGCAGTGCTGCTGAAATGGTTCTCAGAAATGAGATCAATGAATGTTCCTGTTTCAGGACCATTAATGAAGGCCAAGGCAACCTCAGTTGCTGGAGAGATGGGCAAATCTCAATGGTCTTGCAATGATGCCTGGCTGGCTCGATTTAAGAAACACCACAATATTGTTTTCAAGAATGTTTGTGGTGAAAGCAGCTCAGTGGATATAGCCAGCATCAGTCACTGGAAGGAAACAGTACTTCACAGTAAACTGCAACAATACAATCCCTGTGATGTTTTTAATGCTGACGAGACTGGGCTTTTCTGGAGACTGCTACCTGATAAAACTCTATCATTCAAGGGACGACCCTGCCATGGTCATAAAGCGTCAAAGGAACAAATAACTGTACTCTGTTGCGGAAACATGGATGGGAGCAACAAGTGGCCTCTTTTTGTCATAGGCAAATTCAAGCAGCCCCGTTGTTTCAAAGGAGTGAGAAAACTGTCAACTTCCTATGAAGCAAACATCAAGGCTTGGATGACCAGCCAGATATTTGTCCAGTGGATGAGGGAGTTTGACAACCAAATGAGAGTCAACAACAGGAGAGTCTTATTGGAGTTGACAACTGCCCAGCAACTCAAAGATTGAGGGACTGAAAGCAACAGAACTGCTGTTCCTGTCCCCAAATGCAACAGCCATGGCCCAGCCCTGCGACATGGGAATCATTCATAATTTAAAGTCCATTACAGGGCAGCTCTGCTGAAAAAACTGCTAGCACACGGGGATGGAGGCAGAAAGTTTGAAGATTTCAAGCCAAGCTTACTTGATGCAGCATGGCTGTTGAAGCA
Organism: Peronia peronii; assembly: GCA_039654565.1. Taxonomy (NCBI): domain Eukaryota; kingdom Metazoa; phylum Mollusca; class Gastropoda; order Systellommatophora; family Onchidiidae; genus Peronia; species Peronia peronii. Next base: position 891 of record JBCEWB010167038.1, on the reverse strand, counting down.
GTCATGGGACAGAGTAGAGCCTGCAGCAGTTGCTAACTGTTTCAGGAAAGCTGGGTTTATGAAAACACCTCAAGCTGAAACTGAGTGTGCCACAGACATCACTGACATCTCGTCCTCAATCCCTGACAGTGAAAAGGACCAAGAAACTTTCCTTGCTCGGCTTTACCAAGAATATGGGGTTTCAATAGAAAGTCCTTCACAAATGATAGTAGAAGGTGAGGATGTTGAAGTACAAAATGTTCTCCCTTCAGCCTTTGCAAGTGCAAATTCTGATGAGCTCCAGGAAGAGTCAGACAATTAGGATGACCTAGGGGGTGAGATGCAAGCTGTGTCAACTCAAGAAGTGTGCAGATATCTTGAGCAAATTTCAGCATATATACTTCAGAAAGGCCTGCCAGATCACACTATTAAAGCTTCAGAAGGAGATTGAAACTCACAGTATAGCCTCAAAAAAGCAGGGGAAAATAACCAATTTTTTTTTCAAAGGCCACAAAATAAGAAACAAATAATTTACGGGAATTCAGATGATAGAAAGAGAAAAAGAGAGGGAAAGGAAGGATCCCTGTCTCCTATCTCCATGTTAACTAAAATTTTTTATCCCCTCTCCCCTTTGCACTTTGCTGATTCTCAAACATGATCTCTTCCCCCACCTTATTTAACAGCCCTTTTCAGGGCTAACAAATCTCCCTCGCCTTATTTAGCAGCCCTCTTCAGGGTTAACAAACGCCTTGTGTAACAGCCCTTTTCAGGGCTAACAAACCTAAACACGATAGTCTAGGCTTTAGAAAAGGTCACGTTCGGTGGTGTAAAAATAAAGGGAAATAACCATTGCAATACCAAATATTGTAATCAAGGGACATAACTACATTTTTAAATTGTTTTTCTTATTAA
>JBCEWB010167027.1:0-10305 GCA_039654565.1 Peronia peronii | reverse complement strand
GGGGGGGGGGTGAGGAAGGGGAGAAAAGGAGAAGGGGACGGCAAAAAGGAGGAAGGGAGGTAAGAGAGGGAAGGAAAGAAATGAAGGAAAAAAAGATTGAAAGAGGAAGGAGAAGGGGAAGAAAAAAATGGGGGAGGGAGGGAGAGGGAGCAGTGGCAGCAGGATATGTCATTCTAGGATATGTCATTCTACTTTTAATGTGGGCGAGACAAGAAATGTTTAATGTCCAGCATCTTTCCTTGACTTGTTGATAATATGGAAGAAGGGGATCTTCAAACAATCAGTCAATGTGTATCCTTGAATGCTAGAGACACACACAGAGAGAGAGAGAGAGAGAGAAGGGTGGGGCGGGGAGGTGCACATGATAGACAACTGGTTTGTAAAAGAGGGCGAAGATGTATTTTAGAGTTGTTGATTTTGACTTCATTTGTCGTGTCAATACTGTCATAATAAAGAGTTTGTTCTTTAATTTGGTCGTAGGTGAAACTAATGTTGAGCTATTACAAAAAGACTACCATGTTAATTTGTTCTGATGTTAACAATTTATTGGCATTGCATTTGTTGTTGCTGCTTGGTGTAGTTGTGATTAAGGTAGTGTTGTTGCCGATGTTGTTTATATCAGTGTTGATATTGTTTGCTGTCATAGTGCTGGCAATGCAGTGTTACGGCAGCGTGCCATTGCTTTGTTGTTGGTTCTGGCATTTTTGGAGAATCTTGTGGTTCCTTGTTGTTTTGTTATTTTGTTGTGATGTTGTTTGTTATCGTGCCTGTCCTTGTACAGTGCAAGTATTTCTGTACATGGATTACATGTAGATTATATCTAAGATTTCGTTCTTTTGGTCCCTCCTCTTTTTTTGTTCGATCTTTCTCCCTCTCATTCACCCATCTAACTCTCTATCTTTCTCTCCGTCTTCCCCACTCTCTTACTCGTTCTCTACACTGTCTGTCTGTCTCTCTCTCTCTGTGAGTGTGTGTGTGTGTGTGTGAAAGAGAGAGTATATACTCTCAAAACGCAAGAAACAAAATCACATCAAATTCAAATCATTTACAAAATTTTATTCAAACTATAAAAGCTTACAGCATCTTATACATTGCACATGATTCAGCTAACGAAGCTTCAAATTTTAAAAAAATTAATGTTTGCAAAACTGCAATGAAATTTACAAAAATGATTCACGATATATCAGAATTTAATGAAAGAGGTATACATCATTGTAAAGTATAATAAAGGACTATGCTCGACTGTATAAAAGTGTGAAATAAAATGCAAAACTAACAAATGAAAAACTTGAGTTGTTTTGCCAACCAAGGAACAAAATAAGTATCCTTTAGAGTTGAAATGATATCCTAAAAATAATCACCGCAACAAAAAAATAAAAAGAAAATTATAACAATCCTCATTATGGGTGCGAAGTCCATTTCAAAAAGACGTCACAGTGAATCATAATGAAAACATCATCTGTAATATCAATAGTGATTAATTCAGGCATGTAATTGAGTGCGCATGTTGATCAATTTGATAAAGTTCCTTGGCCCTAAAAAAAAAAAGAAGAAAAATTTAAAAAGCTGCACCATCAAGAAATGGGTGAAAAGAAAAGAAAAAGGGAAAAAAAAAAAGGTAAAAGATTTTTAAGAAAAAAATGAATGGCAATTTAAAAACAAAACAAAACCAAAAAAGTAGTGTTTGTGTTTTTAAAAAATTAACAATAATTACATAGTTTTCTGTGGAAAACGTCAATGATTTGTGGAGATATATCTCGATTCAAATAAACAGTGGTTTGTTTAAAGCTCAGTGGGTCAAATTGAATAGATGTCAAATTGAATAAGCAATCACACGCTCAAAATTGTTGTTCAAGGGAAATAACTCTAACCATTGTAACCTCACAAATGATAGTAGGAGTTATTGTTCCTTATGTCGAACAGCTCCTTATGTCAACAGTACCACGTTATTGGCATGCCTGGGTCTAAAGGCAGTCAATACCACTATGAGTTACAATAAAACTAGGATTTATTTTTTCATCAGATATTTGCTACCTTTTGCTCTCTTATCTCTCTCTCTCTTTCTCTCGCTCTCCCTGTTTCCCTTTCTTTTTTTCTCTCTCTTTTCCCTCTTTCTCTCTCTTTAGGCTTTATCTTTTCTTAATATTTGTTTCTTCGGTTAACTTATTGCGTTTGGTTTTCTTCTCTCTCTCTCTCTTTCTCTCTCTCTCTCTCTCTCTCTCTCTCCAGGGCTCTATATGGAAATAGGCATCTTTGTTTTTTGTTTTCTTTTTTGTTTTTAGAAGTAATAACTTTAGCATTTGTACGGGATGTTGAAAGATGTCTGACGGACATAGCAGACTTTGGAATCTCTGGGACACTGACTCAGCCTGTACCGCTGGCGAATGGACAGCCAGGGCTCACTGTCGTACTCTTCCGTCAGGGAGCTCTCGTCACGGGCCACGATCTGACATCGCAGGATACGCATGAACTGCTCCCACTCCTCCTGGGAACAGAACTCCTTCAGCATGGGGCTGGCGGCCTCGGCGATACGCTTGGCACGGAACAGGAGCGGGGTGTTGCCCTCCCGTGGCAGCTTGACCACATCGGACAACTGGTCAGTCAGTTCCTTGATCTCCTCCTCGTCAATCCTCTTCAAGGCCTTGAACAGCTTCTGGCGCAGGTATTCTTGTGGTCTGGTGATGGAGCCTTCGTAGTACATGGTATCAAGGCGGACCAATAGTTCGACTCCTTTACCGCGCAGAGAAGTGGCAGCCTCGTCTCTTCTTTCCAGGATGGTCGGGATGTTTTCCTCAGTGTAAGGTCCATGCATACCAGTCTCGCTGTCCATAAACCTCAGGACCTGAGCACCACCAATACCAATGCCATCAACGCCGGCATAGACAGCGTGCTGGATCTCGTTGAACTTGAAACCTGCTGAGAAGTAAGTGACCAGCCCCTTCAGATGTGCCTCATGAACGATGGTCAGCGCTTCCTCGAAAGTCAGCTGGTACATGATGCATTTGGATGGGTAGGTGTCACTAGCGCCGTCCCAGGTGACTTTATCGAAGCCTCCCAGAGATGTGATCTTCACGGCCTTCAGAGCGATGTCCATCCTCTTGGTCAGAACGTCAGAGTCTTCCGTCTCAAAGTCATCTGTCAGTTCTTGGTTCAGATTCCAAGCTGCGGACAGGAACTGTTTCCTTGACCTCTGAACTTGAGCTCTCAATGCACGCATGTAGCGCAAAGCTTGGGAAGTGGAGAGACGCTCCATAGAGATCTTGCATTCTGCAGCACCCATGAAAAAAGCAGATGACGCCGCAGCAGCTGTGATATGGACGATTTTCAGGAAATCTTCATCGAAGTTTCCAGAATCTTTCACGGCTCTGCCCAAGAAGTATGTGGTTGGAGCGGATGGACCAACGTGGAGGCGAACTCTTGAGAAGTCCAGTACTGAGGGGACTCGATAAGACTCGATGTGCTGTCTGTCCAAATGGCGGGGTCGCTCAAGATGCTCGACGTGAACGATTGCCCCCTGCATCCACTCGGGGAATCTCGTGGTGCCCATGATGTGGCCCTCGCCGGGATCTGTCAGAGACATGTAGGTCTGGGTGTGAGGTCGGAAGCCTGGGGTGCCAAGGCCCTGGATTGTCTCATGCCTGCCCATCTTCCCTTGGTGGATCTCTAGGTAAGCCAAGTGCTGAACCAGGTATTCTGCAGGGGTGGGCTGTCGACGCTCCTCCCTCACCTTTCTCAACATACGGCTGACTGCGCCCAGGAAATCATCCCCCAGGGTATCCTTCTCCCAGATGACATAAGATTTTTGGCTGTGGTCGTCGCTGTCGACATTGAAATAACTTGGATCGTGTGGTTTGGGAATGACACCTGTGAAGGTGGCTCGCTCTGTTTCCCATTCTTTCAGGAGAGCCCAGGCTTCTTCGTAGATCTTTTTCAAGTTACAGGTGATGCAGCTGCCTGTGTTGGCATGGATGATGTTGGTGCCGAGTTCCAAGAAGGTCTTGTAGCGCTGGTCATTCTCATCCTGGAAGATGTAGCTCAGTCTTTCTTTGATCTTTGGGCAGACATCCGTGATGTTGGTGATCTCAAAGGTGGGCAACTCAGAGGCGGATTTGAAAGGTTTGTCGGCACAAACCAATTTGGTGTGCACGTTGTACAAGTTCCTCAAGGTGTCCTGCAGGCAGGAGACGGCGATCTTCCTCAGTTTGGCTACGCCCACACTGCAACTCATATTCTGCAAACAGAGAAAATAATAATATACTAATTAAATTGACACCATAAATGTCGAGAGCGGTATCTGCATCAAAACTTATATTATTTGTATTTCAAAATGAACCTAAAGCTCGTTATAATTTTAACCCAACTTTTAACTGGTCTGATAAGCAAAGAATTGAATTAAAGTCCGTCCTGTGTATGTTTTTTTTTTCTATCATTTCAATGTCCCATATTACTTTTTGCTTTCCTATATTATGTGAGGGATATCATATATGTTCAATTAAACCTCCATTGGGAATTTGTCCTATTTATTCATGTATAATGATGCGAATTGGTATATTCGAATATAACCATCGAGATGTGACCGGCAAACAAGGCTCGCAAACCTGCCATTTAAACATTATCTTTTCAGACAAGAACTTATGCTAAAAAGCAAAGAATGTATTTCTTTATACACGAAGGAATAGAATAAATGTACTTTAAAACATCCAGAAATAAAAGGAGGAAATTAAATTAAAATTGAAAGAAGACAAAAGAAAGAGAAATTAATAATAAAACACTGAAATATTAATAAGTAAAAATAATAACAAAACTAAAAAGATGGAAGGAAAGATAGAACTACTAAGGAGGTACAAATGTAGGGGATTGTCATTATTTGGGTGGGAAAAAACATACGAGAGAAACGGGTATGAAATAAATTGAAAAAGTAATAAAGAATAAAATTCACACAAAAAAACTTACCTCTAATGGTGTTGAAATTCCTCGGGCTGTAATGGTTCTAATTAAAAATATTGATAATCTCAAACTGCACAGGGCTTTGACTCAAACTATTACTGTGCGCAAAAAGCTTAGATATCTTATTAGAGAAGAAAAGGAAACTTCAGTCTCTGCCAATGTTAGACACTTGTCAGCTTGTCACATTGGGACATGACCAACAACTGTGAGACTGGTTCTTATATACCAGCTGTGTAGGATATACGTGAGACGGATCTAAGCGGCCCCCGCGTTCTCTTCTCAGAAGGCAGATCCTAGAGCGAGGTCCAACTCAACACGGAAGCTTTGCCAATGTCTCGCTGGCCAAAGTCAGAAGTCGGAGGGCCCGGGTGTAGGAAAAAAAAAAACATCCTTAAACCTGCAAGGACCCACGATCTCGAGAAGGTCGTGTGATGCCATACACCGCATCCATACATTAGTAAACTCATCTGTGACAGATTTAGCCTAGTTTACTCAAAACTGTCCGGATCCTCCTCTGACGAATAGGTCGGTCGGTAGGTCACTTTGTTAGTGCCCCTCCCTTTGTCTTTTCTTTTCTTTTAACCTGTCCGTTAAGTAAGAAAGAAAGAGAAAGAGTGAGTGAGAGAGAGAGAGAGAGAGAGAGAGAGAGAGAGAGAGAGAGTTGTTTTTCTTTTTATTGATGATAATGATGATGATTATGGATTGAATATATATTTTTTTGTGTGTAAAATGATGATGACGAATCAATCCTCACCTTATTCGTTCTTCGTGCTTGTCATTTGTTTGTTTTACTGTGTTTAATTAGTTACAAATTGAAGTCCATGTCTTCATATTTAAAATATTTATATAAAATGATGATTATGATGGTATTTCAGAACAGTTTTAAGGCTAGATAAGCTTTTAAATTTTGTACAAGCAAGTCTTGACAGGAGCACTTAATCTAACCACTAGGAAAAAAAAAAAAACAAACTAAGATAGCCACTATAAAGAGCAGGAAAACCAAAGAAACAAGCAAGCAAGTAATAAAAATGCTTTGATTCTGCCACTTTTATGTTCTATCTAGATCTACGTTTATAAGGTTAATTCGCGTTGCACTATAAAACAGCGCTAATGCACTTTCAGTTGTTTACTGGGCAAGAAACTGTGAATAAGAGGGTTAATTACGAGCCAATAATAAGTATAAAATTAATCTGCCTTCATGGGAGTTTGGGCCATATGCCAAATGAGTGCCCATAATGGGCAATTCGTATTTAAATTTCTTCACGTGGCATTTATTGCAGTGTACTGAAAAACTTATCCTTTGTTTTATTTTTAAGTCATGTTTTCACAATTTATTTTCTGTCCTCATGCAGCATTCCATAGACTCTGTCATTCCCATGATCACAATAAAGCACAAAAGAAATTTCGGTGACCCCGCGATGTGTATAATATAGAGTCTATACTGACAAACCATAAAATAAATTTGTATTTTTTAACAACGGTGAGAAAAAAAAAAGTGAAAAGCGAATGAAAAGGTTATAAGTAATCAATTTATTTTAAATATGTTATCTAGCAGAGCAGAAATTTTGTAGTGCAACATTTCTAATGATGCCTTTTGAAAGGTGCTTAATTTGCTTGCAGGTTAATCAAGCCCTATTCATTCTGCATAACTAGTTTCTCTCTCTCTCTCTCTCTCTCTCTCTCTCTCTCTCTCTCTCTCTTTCTTTCTTTCTCATGAGGATTCATCTATCTGCTAATCATGAATACATCACCACAAATAACAATGAATAAATCATTTTTTATTTGTTCCTACATTTCAGAGAAGTAAGAAAAATAATAATAAGGGACTCTACTTAGTTCCTGCAGAGTTCATGTGGTGGTGAGGAACCTTTCGTTAGTTCAACATTTGGGCTGCCATAACGCTGACTGTACAATTACTTAGAAACCACTCCAAATTCTTGGAACTGCCAACAGAAACACTAATCTAGCAAAAATACAAAAGCTCTATAGAATAAGGATGTTTAACTGTACCTTTGAAAGGCCGGATAACTTCAACACAGAAGAAAAATGAGAATATATATGTAGGAGTCTTTGGCAGTGGAAGGATTAATATCATGTGCTATATTGTGTGATAGATATGCTCAACTGCTCTGCTGTTTACATTGTGGAGTGCATTGCCTTGTGAGCAATCCAAACAAGATGGTGAAATATACTCGTGTAACAATAATCACAAGCAAAAACGGAAAGAAGTATGGAGCGACTGGCCTTTCATGAATTCATATGGAAAAACAACAACAACAACAACCACAGCAACAAAGCACAACACTTTAAATTCATTGTTTATACCCTGATTTTGTTTACTACAAAGTTCTCGCGAAGAGAAAATGCAGAACGAATCCATTGTGTATGCAATCAGTCCGAAGACTGGCCTCGTATAAGTTACATAGATTTCTAAGAAAGCTCTTGGATATAGGATGGAATGACCCCAATAGCCAAAGGCTGTCGCTAGATACAGGAATTCAGCTGAGCATAAGAGGGCAAACTAACTGGCTTATCTGAAATTCGGCAAGGTCAGATCCAGGTTTTTTGGTGAGTGGGCGCATTAATGCCTCATTCCAAACCAGAATACACCTGATCTACTTCCATTGCTGGGACTCTTTTCAGCTATGCAAACGTGCAGATATATAAATATTGTTCTTCATTTTTTTTTTCAAACCGTTCAATTCTAAGAAAGCAGGATTATCTAGGCTTTATGTGGCTGCCGTTTTTTTTTTGTTTGTTTGTTTTTTGTTTTTTGATTTTTTTGTTTTTTGTGAGGATTTTTTGAGTGTAGAAATTTGGAATTTGGAAATTTTGTCCGGACAACGGCACTCCGCCTACTCTTCATCGATTTTTAACTGCCAAGAGTTCTTTAAAGTATGTAACGGACACACGGGTCCTCCGAAATATATTGGCCCTTATTCGGGAAGACTAGATGTCGAGCTTGCTTACCCAGCCACAGGAAGCCAGAGGACCGTTGAGTCACTGAAAAAAATGCAAGTTTCGATCTTCGTTACCCTTCTATCCCCCAGTGGGGAGGATCAGTGAATCAAGCGCACAATCTCAGAACGTGAGTTGTTTTCACTATGGAGCAGATGCCAAACCATATGGTCACAGCGATCCCCTACTTGTACTGCATTGATGTAGTACTGTTGTGGCAAGCACCCTGATACCAAAAAGTTAACTTGATGTTCTCTCTTACTCCTGCTATATCTTTCATAACTGAATCTACGATGTTAGACGCAACATTATAGAGCTAAGGGACCGATCTGATCGAAGACGTCCATTATACTTAGCCTTTGAATAGGAAATCGTTGTGATCAGCCCTATTACTTCCCCTTGTAAGACACAAAGGTCGTTGAACAAACATAGTAAAAAAGAGAAAAATCACATCTGCACCCTTTGCTTGAAATATTGTTTTTAATGCGTGGTATAAAGAAAGTGCTTTCCTCTTACTGCTATAATTTTATCAATTTCTTTTTTTTTTAATCAGTTTTTCTAATGATATGAAGTAAAGTGATTTTTTTTCCTTTCTACTGCTTGTTCAACACCCCTTGTGTCTGGCAAAGGGAAGTAACAGGACTTGTCAAAACGATCTCCATTACTTTTGTTATAACACCCAACAACAATAATACTATGGTAGGAGAGCATTTATTTTGTATTGTTTTGTGGCATAAATCTGCTATTGTTTGTACAGGTCTAGATATCGTTACATATTCCAGTACTCCAGGGATTCCTACTGACGTAGAGTATGAGCATGGTGCGTTGCTGTATTTGTATATGAAGTGTAGGCAACCACGTTGGTCTGAGTTTTCTCCCTTCGTGAAATAAAAAAACAACAACAAAAAACAAAAAACAACAAAACAACAAAACAAAACAAAACAAAACAAAAACAAAAAGTAATATACATACATATATATAAACATATATACATATGTATATATGACCCCCCCCCCCCCACACACACACACACAAACCACACAATGAGGAAAAATATTTTCATAATAATTATGATGAATTTCACAGATTTTTCAAGATTATTGTATTTCAAGTAAAAAGTTAAAGTGTTGTTGTTGTTGTTGTTGTTGTTGTTGTTGTTGTTGTTGTTAATATTTTGCCTTCTTTACAATGCTTGTTTTATAAGAAGACAAAGGCAAACAATTTGGCTGGCGATCAAAACGATCATTAGTTTGGCCTAGGGTGTTCATTTTAATTTGCCTTTTCTTACACAAAATACATGAGTTTGCATAATGGCAAAACAAACCTAGAAAACAATTAAAGGCCCCTGTGGGTTTTATGTGCAGGTGACTTTACGACAGTGTCAACTAGTAAAGGATACTTAATTCATGTCGAGTTGGAAGTCTTGGCAAGCACACAGGGAAAGCCAAGACAATTTCGTTTCTGTTAGCGCCAACGTGGAATTGTATACCCGTGGCTTCACCGATGCATTTGTCGAGAGAAATTGAAAGGATTCTAATTTGATATTGTTCACGACATGCTGTTTTTGTGTGTGTGTGTGTGTGTGTGTGTGTGTGTGTGTGTTTTTCTAATCTTTGAATGGAGAGGAGGAGAAATAAATGACACGCAGTTGTACTTGTATACTCTCATTTCAGTTACCTTAAGAGGATTGGGAAACATGCCAGGGGGACAGAGTGGAGGGAAGGTTTGAGGGTTGGGGAGGGAGGGGGGGAGTGGGGAGGGAGGGAGGGAGGGAGGGAGACGAAAAGAAGTGGGAAAAGGAAGGGTGAAGGAAGATATTTGAAATTCAAGAGCGTGGGCTTATGCACGTATCTAAACACACACCCCAAAAAAAATTACACAGAAACAGAAGTAAAATCAGAACAAATAAAGTTATGCACAGATGCACTTTCATTTTAATCTTTCAGTGTACAGGATCGCGGTAGAAATGGTCACTGGACAGGATTTGTGTTCGGGTATTAAACTGGTAGTCTTATTTTATTATCTATATGGTGTTTTCTTCTTTGTTCCTTTTTGTTTGTTTGTGGTTTTTCTCCCTCTAGCCCTCTTTACCTCTCTTTCTCGTTCTCTCTTTCTCTATATATTAATCTCTCTCTCTCTCTCTCTCTTATCAGTTACCTGTCTCAATCAATTCTTTCTATCTCTGTTTATCTCTCTGTCTCTCAGTATATCTGCCTGTCTATCTGTCTTTCTGTCTGCCTCTCTGTCTACCTGCTTGTCTGTCTATTTTTCTATCTCCCTCTCTCGTCTCTCTCTCAGTCGTCCCTTCCCTTCTCTCTCTCTTTCTCTCTCTTTCTCTATCTATCTATCTATCTATCTATCTATCTATCTATCTATCTATCTATCTATCTATCTATCTAT
>JBCEWB010167016.1:0-10305 GCA_039654565.1 Peronia peronii | reverse complement strand
ACACCAAAGCATCATTGTGGCTTCCACGTTCCCGCCACCCCCTCCCCCCCCCCCCCCCCCACCCGCGCGTTTTTAAAAATGAGTGACATACAGGGTCACTTTGTGAGCTTGCATGCCCTTGAGAAGAGAAAGAGAGTTTATTTGTTGAGTAGTTAACCTCTCCCATGTCAGAATAATCCCATAATTTTTATTGTGAGTCAGGCTGTAGTCTCTCTCATTGCTGGTGAACAAAATAGTTACTATCACACATATCCAACAAGCTTTACATTGAAGGTGAACTTTCTCTCTGGTCTGGAACCATATCGCCTGTGTAATTTAACAGAATGTTAACAACGGCTTTCAGAATGATAAATTTTACGGTGTATATGCTTTTGATAAACAGACAATGACTCAGAATACAATGAAGGCCTATTGCCTTTCTGTGTTTCAGTCTTTTGTGAGTAATATGTGTCGCGCAGCCAGTCAAGGAGAAACAATGGCTCACAAAGAGGAAACAACCCTTTAGTTTTTTATTTTATGATATTCCATTTTCATGATTCGCTCCATCACAGACAAATTAAACATATATTCTGCTAGAACACTGCCTTCATTCGTCATAAATTTCTCAGGTGCACGTCTAATCATCAGTGATGAGGACTTAGCCTCTAGGATAAATTGTCATCCTCAGCGAGACATTCTCCTATCAGTATCTGCAGTTCAATGAGCATACATGCATTGTACGAAATTCTTCATGTGTGCGTATGTGTGTCTGTGTCTGTGTGGGCGTGTCTGAGAGAGAGAGCGAGAGAGAGAGAGAGAGAGGGGGGGGTGAGAAAGAGAGAACGTAAACAGTCTTTTCATTACTTCCATTTTTTGTTATTGCGTTTATGCATACGATCTTCTTCTCTGAAAAGATCGATTTTTAATTTCAATGCAGACAGACCTTCCTGTCCATAATCTTAGTAACTGCTCACTCTCCTCCCCGCCCCCTTTCTTCAATAATAATCTCCAGCTTGTCGTTATGTTTTCCACAATTTTATGAAGCAAATAAGTAAAACATGACGTAATATATCAGCAAAATCGTTGAAAAAAAAGTAAGGCTTTAATTTGAGATTGGGAAAATTTAGAACTTTGCACAGTTCAAGACATGTCTGTCTTTTCATAAGCTTTTTGCTGCTGATTGCACTAAATTAGCAAGGTTGTAATGGCTGAATATCGAGCCAGTTTGCAGAAATGTCATGCGTTTTCATTCTAGATGCACTATGCCAGCGAAAAAGAGTCGCAACACTTTAATTGAACATGGGTTGTATAAACCTTGCCGCTATTATTAATATTATCATAGTTAATGTACAAATTATAATGTAATTAATGCTGTTGTTGTTGCCGTTCCCAAATTAAGTTACTGGGACTCCTTCACCGTTGCCAGGTCCCAAGTCCAGAATATGAAATGGGAGGGGGGGGGGGGAGGGGTTGGGCAAAGGACTAGCAACCTATTCATGTAAAACACGACATCATGCTACAGAAACCTTCCAAAGCAACCAACCAATACTTTTCGCAGACAAGAGCTGTGAGCCAGAATCCTAATTCTGGGCAGGACCCTGGACCCATGACGGATAAAATCCTACATTTCAGCCCTTGGATGCCATATCAACAGTTGAACAAAAGCCTGATGATGTACAAATCTTTCTGCCCAGGAAATGAAAACATGTTCCTTAAACCCAAATCAAACACTCAGATTGGATTCTAAAATGTGAAACAATGGCACAAACAACAATGAGCGTGCATGTTACCAAAGAGATGAGCAGATACCACCTAGATTACTCGGCTTAAGTGAAGTAAGATGGCCTGGAAGTGGAGAAACATCAACACAAAAGAAAAAAAAATATTTATTCCGGCACAGAGGATGGGAAAAGTATCGGAAAATATTTAAGAGATGTGCCAGAACATCAAGCGCAAGATCTTACATGCAGCAGAAAACAACGCAGGATTTGAAAGAAATGAGAGAAAAGAATGGCTCAGTGAAGAATAATGATAATGTGTCGCAGAGGAGAGAAGCAAACAAGCAGTTCTTAAAGTAAAGACAGACTTAGAGAAACAACTGGCCTATGAAACGTACAAAAGCCTTCAGAATAAAGTCAAATCATTAGCAAGAGGGGGCAAAAGAAGATTCATAGATAATCTAGCACAAAAAGCTGAAGAAGCAGCTGCTACAGGTAACTCAAAGCAGCTGTATCAAACACAGAAGAGACTAACTGGCAATTTGAAACGAAATGAAGGGCCAGTCAAAGATAAAGATGGGAATTACTGACACCAAACTCAGAACAACTTGCGAGGTGGGCAGAGCACTTTGATGAGATTCTGAATCGACCTTACCCCACTTCCACCTTCGATTTTGAAAAAAGAAGAACAGTCTCCTGAATTAGACATAACTGTAACGAATCATGATTATACATGTTGGATACACGTGAGTGTGTGTTGCGAGTGATGTTTAGAGGATCGTAAATATATATACTGAGCGCATGCAAGTGTGTGTTGTGAGCGTACGTATGTTAGCCCGTGGAAATACTGGGTCACCGAACGTGTCTGAGATACTCTGTAAGCATTTTGTACGTGATGGTTTCTAGTCAGACCTTGTGTGTGAAGTACGTCAGGTGTGCGCACTACGTCATGGTTCTATGTGTGGCGGTAGTGGTAGTGAGGACTAGTAGGTTCGAGAGAGTTCGAGACAGTGAGGACTGGTAGGTTCGAGAGAGTTCGAGACGAGCTGGTGTCTATATAACGGCTCAGCCGGAGACGAAAGAGAGAAAGTGCAATGCAGTGAGTGTCGTATGCATCGGAGTTAGACAACTGCCCTGAAGTTTGTAATGTTACCAAGCACCTGCAATATATTCGCATCATTTCGACGTCTAAGATTTCTGTTCTTATTTCTCCATTCCTATGTGCGCCACGTCCGTATTCACCGCCTGATTACCACTTACAACGTCACAACTGACACCCATTCATATTCAAAGTTCGTGACATCTTGGGGGCTCGTCCGGGATCAGGCATTTACAAAGAGAGGAGGAGACCAACACAAGTAAGTGAGCATTATTAAATCATCGAAAGTTCGTACATCATGTCGTCAATCCAAGAAATAACTCAACCGGCCGACGCTATCGAGTTACGAGGCGAGGAAAGGAGAAACTACATCAAGGAAGAGACGAAACACATGTATGAAAGATAAGCACAGCTAGCTAGAGAAGAGACTGAAGAGACAGTATGAGCTCGAAAATGCACATTCATGCCCAGATTGCTGAAAAGGAGAAAGGACAGGCGGACAGAAGTACCCATCAATCTACCAGCGATCAAGCCAAGTCCAAGATGCCCAAGCTACCGATTTTTGTGGATGGGAAAGACGAGATGGACAGTTGGTTGCTTAGATTCGAGAGGTTCGTCGTGTCAACTAAATGGAAAAAGGAGGATTGGGCCACTATGCTGGATGCCTTGTTGACTGGCCCTGGCGTTGGAGGCTTATTGTAGGCTGTCACAAGAGGAGACTGTGAACTACGAAAAAGTGAAGGAGGCACTGCTCACACGATGCAACTTGACGGAAGATGGCTACAGAGTCAGGTTCAGAAGCTGCAAGCCTGAGGAAGGAGCAATTCCATCAATGTTCGTGGTTAGGGTCATGACATACCTTGAGAGGTGGATGGAGCTGACAAAGACGGAAAAGAATTACGAATGCGTGGGTGACTTGTTTGTGCGGGAACAATTTGTGGATGCTAGCCCTGAAGATTTTGCCACACATTTGAGAGAAAGGAACATAAAGACGGCGGAGGAGATGGCTGAGCCAGCTAACAAGTTCCTGGTGTCCAGAAATCAGCGATTGAGTGACAGGCCTCGAAACCCAACACTAACCACCAGCCGTGTTAAGTTAGACTACGGAGGAGATAAAGAGGAACCCAACGTTTGTTTTAAGTGCAAGAAACCAGGACATCAGGCTATGGAATGTAAGGCAGGGAATCAAAGCCAACCGATGTGTTTCAAGTGCAGGAGACCAGGGCATGTAATCAAGAATTGTCCGTTAAAGGAGAGGGCAGCAGAAGCTACGGCGAAGAAAGCAGCGGGAGCCGTTATGGTGGCGACTGAAGGAAACTCGCGCACATCGAGGAAGGATGTGGCTTTTTTGGACACCACGGAGGACGTCAGGGCCGAGATCCAGAAATTTTGAGCCTGCGGTGTCGGGAGCGGAAGAGCTACGCTTGCAGATACTGAAGGGTCATGTGGGAGACAAGACAGTTAATGTATTGAGGGATGCCGACTGCGAAGGCGTTGTGGTGCGCCGTGTGTTAGTTGATGACGACCAACTGACCGGAAAGTGTTGTCTGTTGAGGAGAATAGACAACACTACGCTGCTGGCAGAGAAGGCCGTAATCAACGTTGAGACGCCCTATCTGAGCGGGGAAGTAGAAGCGTTATGCATCCCAGAGGCCATATGCGACTTGGTTGTGGGCAACGTGGAGGAAGCCAGGAAGCCTGATGACCCAGACAAGTCTATGACTGCGGGTGCTGTGACAATGCGGGCTCAGGAGAGGGAGGCCAAGTTTAGGCCGTTACAGGTGCCTAAGGTTGAGAGGCACGGAGGTGTGGATAGGAAGCGACTTATCCAGCTTCAGCAAGAGGACCCAGCTATACGAGCAATGGCGCAGGGCAAGACCCCAAAGGTAAAGGGTCGAACTATGATAACCTTCGAGAGAAAGGGTGGTCATCTATAGAATTTACCATGATCTTGAACGAGGAGGTGGGACGTCGATGAAGCACATAGTTTTGCCACAGAGTTTGCACAGATATGTCATGTCTGTGGCGCATGATTCCATCACTGAAGGTAATCTTGGAATCAGGAAAACGCGAGACAAGGTTACTAGCAATTTCTATTGGCCTGGAGTGGACGGAGACGTGGCGAGATACTGCAAGTCCTGTGATATTTGTCAGAAGATCTTGAAAAAGGGATCGGTATCACGAGCACCTCTCGAGAAAGTTCCAGTTGTGGATGTATCTTTCAAGAGGGTGGCAGTGGACATTATGGGGCCGATGGGTCCCCCAAGCGAAGCAGGGCATCAGTACATCTTGACGCTAGTGGACTACGCCACCAGATACATGTACCTTGAAGCAGTCCCGCTAAAGAAGATAGATACAGAAATAGTTGCAGAGACAGTGATGGGCATCTACAGTCGTCTAGGAATACCAGAAGAAGTGCTTAGCGACCAAGGCACCCAGTTTATTTCAGATTGCATAAAGGAGATGTGCAGACTTCTCGGTGTCATCCAGTTAACAACTATACCCTACCATCCGATGTGCAACGTGTTCGTGGAGAAGTTAACGGAACTTTGAAGACCATGCTGAAGAGACTTTGCAGTGAACAGCCGAGACGATGGCACCGTTACATCAACGCCCTGCTGTTCGCTTACAAGAGTGCCACAAGAGTTAACTCATTTTGTACCCTTCGACCTGTTGTATGGGAGGAATGTCAGAGGCCCTATGAACATCCTGCGTGAGTTGTGGACCAAGGATATAGAAGAACCAGAAGTCAAGTCCAGCTATCAGTATATCCTTGAACTATGCGAGAGACTGAATGACACTTTGAAAATAGCTCACGAGGAGCTGTCGAAGGCTCAAGCTAGGCAGAAGTACAGAAAGAGCAAGCAGAGGTGGTTTTGTCCAGGAGATAAGGTATTAGTGTTGTTGCCCACAGACACCAACAAACTTCTGATGCAGTGGAAGGGGCCATACGCTGTAGTCAAAATGGTTGGCCCGAACGATTATAAAGTGAAGATGAAAGGGAAAGAGAAGACACTGCACGCCAACCTCCTGGAGAAATACATCTCCCAAGAAGAATGTGGCAAGTTGACAGTCGTGATGGAGACCACGAATACAGTGGCGGCAGTCTACGACAGGGGAGAAGAATTAGGAGACGTAGGCCAGTCGGTGAGCGCTGCCAGTATGGCAGAACATTGTATCGACCTTACATGTAATATACCCGTTCGCCAGAGGCCTTACTCAGTGCCTTATGCAATTCGTGAAGCACTGAAGTCAGAACTCAAGGAGATGGGGGCGATGGGCATCATCCGCAAGGGTTCTTCACCATATGCATCGCCCGTGGTGGTCGTCAAGAAAAGAGATGGGTCAAATCGGATCTGCATAGATTATCGGAGACTCAACACTCATGATCTTGGACCCACGTCCGATAACGTTCCCGGCTGAAATTTTCCAGAACATGCAGGAGGACAAGTACTTCTCGAAGATCAACCTCAGTAAAGGGTACTGGCTGATTCCTGTGCGACTTGAAGACGTCCAGAAGACTGCATTCGTGACACTTGACGGGCATTATGAGTTAGTTCGGATGTCTTTCGGCATAATGAATTCTGGGGCCACCCTGACCCGTGCCGTGAAGAAGTTGTTGGATGGAATGGAGAATATGATCGACTATGTCGACGATATTCTGGTGCATACCAGGTCATGGGAGGAACATGTGAGGACGTTAAAGGAACTGTTCCGGCGGATGAAGGAAGCAAATTTAACAGCCCGTCCAACCAAATGTGTCCTCGGGACAACCGTTGTCGACTTCTTGGGTCATCGCCTTGGAGAAGGGACAATAGGGCTGCAGATCAAGGTACGAGAGGCTCCGAGACCACTGACGAAGGAGGAGGTGAGGTCTTTCCTCGGACTCGTTGGGTACTACCAGGATTTTATCCCGAACTTCGCCGCTGTGGCATTACCCTCGTCGGACGTCACGAGAAAGGGACAACCGAACACAGTGGAGTGGGGCGATGCGCAGGAGAAGGCCTACAGATCACTGAAGCAAATCATTGTTTCCAAGCCGATTCTGCACCTGCCGAACTTGGACCAGCCTTTATTCTGCGGACTGACGCGTCTGATGTCGGACTTGCGACAGTCGTATTACAGGAGGTCAGTGGTCGTTTATTCCCCATAGCCTATACTAGCCGTAAATTGCTTGATAGAGAAAAGAAATATTCGACCATGGAAAAGGAATGCTTGGCCATAGTTTGGGGGTATCAAGAAGTTTTCGTTATATCTCTATGAAAGGCACTTCACCCTACAAACTGACCACAGACCTCCAGACTTCTTAAACGCTTCTAAGTTTGAAAACCCTAGAATAATGCATTGGGCATTGTCTTTGCAGAGTTTTTCCTTTAATATTGAGCATATCAAAGGGGCCGAGAACGTTGGTGCTGACTTTTTGAGTCGTATAGGTTGATCTGACCTGGAGGGATTTAGCCCATGTACGACACTCGTACAGACTATATGTTAAGGCTGCATTTGATGTTATTGGTGACGTATAGATATGTGATCATGACAGTTTTTTGAAGAGTTCAGTTATTTAATTCACTGGTTTTAGTGCTGTGTTTGGTTTACCATGTGTCACAAGTTGGCATTGTTTGACAATTTGGTATTGATGAATTGAATTTCATTTTGAGACTGCGCTTGAAAGGCGGGAGATGTCGTATGTGTGGGAAGATTTTTTTTTTTTTTGCCATCGTTGGAATGTCCTTGATTTGTTGAGTATTTAGAATTTTGTTTTATGTTGCAAAATTCTTAAAAGAGGGACATGTGTAACGAATCATGATTATACATGTTGGATACACGTGAGTGTGTGTTGTGAGCGATGTTAAGCGGATCGTAATTGTATATACTGGGCCCATGGAAGTGTGTGTTGTGAGCGTACGTATGTTAGCCCGTGGAAATACTGGGTCACCGAACGTGTCTGAGATACTCTGTAAGCATTTTGTACGTGATGGTTTTTAGTCAGACCTTGTGTATGAAGTACGTCAGGTGTGCGCACCACATCACGGTTTTATCTGTGGCGGTAGTGGTAGTGAGGACTAATAGGTTCGAGAGAGTTCGAGACAGTGAGGACTGGTAGATTCGAGAGAGTTCGAGACGAGCTGGTGTCTATATAACGGCTCAGCCGGAGAGGAAAGAGAGAAAGTGCAATGCAGTGAGTGCCGTAGCATCGGAGTTAGACAACTGCCTTGAAGTTTGTATTGTTACAAAGCACTTGCAATAAATTCTGCGTCATGTCGACGTCGAGGATTCCTGTTCTTATTTCTCCATTCCTATATGCGTCACGTCCGTATTCACCGCCTGATTACCACTTACAATGTCACAACTCACACCCATTCACATTCAAAGTTCGTGACAATAACCTTAGTAAAGGTTGAAATGAAAGAGATAAGATCTGCTATAAAAGGTCTGCCAAATGATAAAGCAGCAGGAAATGATGAAATAACACCAGAAATGCTAAGAGCCATGGATGAATCTGATTTGATGAATTTCAAATCTTCTTTACTAAAATGTGGAAGGAAGAGAGAATACCACAGCAATAGAGAAAGGGACTCATAGTGAAAATACCAAAGACGACCTTAACAATTGTAACAACTGCAGAGGAGTTACACTTCTATCTGTATTGTCAAAGGTCCTCATCAAGATAATGCAGATGAGAATCAGGAACACACAGTTGACAAATGACTTAGAGAAAAACAAGCAGGGTTTCGAAATGGTAGAAGCTTGGTGGATCAAAGTTTTACTCTGAGAATCATTACTGAAGAATGTAGAAAAGCAGGATTTTATACATCAGTTTTACAGACTTTAAGAAAGCGTTCGACAGTTTACATAGGGACTCCTTCTGGAGGATCTTAAAATGTTATGGTCTCCCCACACAGATCTGCAACATCATAAATGAATTATATAGAGATAATCTATGTGCAGTTCGCATAGGGGATGGATTAAGTAGATGATTTGAAATAAAAACAGGAGTAAAACAGGAATGCATTTTATCGCCACTCCTTTTGGGCATAGCAATTGACCGTATCATGAAAAAGTGCACAAGGGAAGAGACAGGGTACCATACGTTGATGGAAACAATTAGAAGACCTGGACTTTGAGGACGACATCGCTCTACTTATCAATACCACAGAAAGAATGCAAAACAAAACATCGAAGTTAACTAAAGCAGCTGAAAAGTCGGATTACAAGTCAGCCTTGAAAAAAACAAACTACTGAAAAAGTCCAACAACGAAGGATTTAAGATTTAGAATTAAGAATCAGGAGCATAGCAAAGGATAAGTAGAGTTTAAAATATTTAACAAATACATCATACTTACAATACAAGCCAGGCTTACAATCTTTTCTTTTAAGTTTTCAGTGAGACAATATCTATGTCGAACATCCACAAAGCTGTTGAACGTTTTATAGGGGATATGTAAGGGAGAGGTAAAACTAGGGCAAAAAGGCAGTGTAAAAGAAAGAAGAGCAGAACATACAAAAGAGAGAGAGAGAGAGACAGAGAGACAGAGAGACAGAGAGAGAGAGATGGATAAAAGGAAAACGTATAGGATGAATAGACAGATATAAGGAGGCAATAATCTCTCTCTATTTACATTAAAACATTATAATTCCAAACACTGGAAAAGTTCAGAGCCTATCGAAGGCAAAGTTACGCAATATCGGGCAGCAAAATCAAAGATGGAGGCCGTTGCCATGGCAACCATGAGTGATTTCGATTTTTTTTCTATTGTTTTCCTCTAATTTTACCATGCCGAATTCGATGGTAATGGTTAAAATCATCTCCCCTTAGCGGTTTCCAAAATGACTCCCAGGACCCTCCCCCCCCCCCCCCCCCCCCCTTAAACTGACCTCGACTTGGACAGCTAGATTCACCACAGCATCTGCGGTAGATCGATCCAGAAGTTTGACCCGGCTGTTTGCCATGCCCGTTACTGGCTTTCCATAAGTATAACTGTTGCGAGAATAAGATCGAATAATCAGTCAGTTTTTGTTTTGTTTTAGATCGTGTTTTTAAATATTTTAGTTCTGTATTTCATTGAGAATTTTTATTTGTGAAATGGGATAAGTAATATTAATAGATAGGTATCTGTTTTCTAATCCTTGTCGACAAAAACGACACCATTATATAGACAAAAGCGACACCAATGTATAATTTACCTTAACAGCATTGCCTTTACTTCGGCAAGTAAATTACGGCTTAAAGAGTAATATGGCAGAAACATGATCAATACTCACGTGGCACTCACTTTGAAGACAATATCAGAGTCGGTGACCACCACATAAGACGGCACTTTGAGCTTCACGTCAAATTTCGGGACAACTGAATGACACATAGGTGGGAGGGCAAAAGATCATTCTGCTATGTATGTATGCATGTATATAAGTCTATATGTATGTGTGTATGCATGCATGTATATATGTATGTATGTATGTATGTATGTATGTATGTATGTATGTATGTATGTATGTATGTATGTATGT
>JBCEWB010167006.1:0-10305 GCA_039654565.1 Peronia peronii | reverse complement strand
CCCTATTCTATCTACACAGGGATGAGCCCTTCGGCCTTTATTTCTTATTTCCCTGGTATGCTTTCTTTTACAACATTACCTCACCCTGTGGGATTTTTTTGCCATTTTTGTTTCTTTCCTCTCAAACAAACAAACAACAAACAAACAAACAGCAAATTAATAAATAAATATGTTATAAATAAATAAATAAAATGGATAAAATAAAAATAATAGAAAATAAAAAAAAAATAAATAAGAATAAAATTACAATAGTAAAACTGACAAAAATGCTGTAATTAAGGATGGTGAAAATTAAGAAGTGTGCCAAGTTTGAGACTGTCAGGCTGAGCTATCTGAAGATTTGGTTCTTTGATTCTAATCGAGCGGAGTGAATTAATAATGATATGGTGACTGTCCCGCCAAACATTTGCCCAACACAGCCAATCAATGGCAGTGGTGTAGCAGACATAAAGACGTCATTAGTTATAACTCTAGATGTAATAGATCTATCAACAATTTACGTTTTTATACAGAACGTGTTCACTCATAGGTTTAGCCATTGCGGTTCATGATTCTTCCGGCTGCTGTTGTCTCTGTTGCTTTTGTTCTTATTTATTTTACTATTGTATAATTATAATTGAATTAAATTCAATTCATATTGTACCCAATGTAATTTAATTATTGTTTAATTTCATTTTATCTTATGTCATTGTATTTTTTTTTCAATTTCTTTCACTTGTTTTTACTTTATTTTTGTTGACCTATATTTCATTTTACCAGTCTGTCTTAGGACGTTCTGTCTGAATTCAGGTCATTTTATTGTTTTGAGAAATGCTAAAAACAACCACAACTTGTAAATGTCAATGTCACCTCTTCTATCCTATTAAGAGGCAAAGAAATGATACAAATGCACAACGCTTCAATGACGGCTTCTCCTGCCCCTAACTCTGGAGTTCTGGTCAGTGATACAGTTAGACTCATTTTTCAAAGTGTTAATGTGGCTATCCTCTGTCAACTCATTGCCCTCTTTGGCACTGGGACGAATATCATTAACATCATCTGTTTCGTCAAGCAAGGCTTCAAAGATTCGGTCAACCTCACGTTATTAGGTACGATTGTTTGATCTTCTTCTGCTAACAATCCTTATTTTTTTTGTTATTGTATTTTTTTTTTCTTCTGACGTCGCTTCTCTATTTTAACTCAGTGGCATTTATTTTGACAGCCATTAAGGGCAAAGAATATGATGACAAAAAATAATTTAATGTAAACTTTTTTGCTTTAAATTGAAATTCCTTTCAGATTGAATATTTGTAGGAACGAGCGAGAATGGCAACAGCTCGATACGATACAAAGTTCGACCTAATGATAAGGTTACAAAGATAAGCCATGGTATGGGCGGCTGTGCGAAAAAAAAAAGGCGTTCACAAAGAGGTTTATAGCACAGTTGGAGTCTGAGCTGCAAGACATAATATATTACGTATATGTACTCAAACACACAAATTAATTAAAGGTCAGGAATAGCGTGAAGCAAAATGTGATGCGATGATAAAAGTTTATTTATTATCTTCTTTAACCAACATGCGCTACAGTAATCATTTTCTCTTGCCGTCTTACTTTCTTGCCTTGAAAAGATCATGATAAAGTATTTGGTTATCAGCTCATTTCCCACCTGTCTCCAGGCCTGGCAGTCTCAGATCTGGGATGTCTCTTGACCTTGATCTGGATGAACCTCTGCGCTAACCCAATGTTCCATGAAGCTGATCTACCCTTTGATTCCATCGAGTTTCAATATCTGACGGGTGGGTGGCCACACGTGATCTTTGCACGTGTGACCAGTTGTATTACGGCTTTCATCACCTTCGAGAGATGTCTTTGTATAACTTTACCACTTAAGGTAATCATGATAGAAGATAATAGGAGAGGCGACATGATCAAATCAAACTGAGGCGACCGCAGAAATATTGCTTTTATTCAACAGTAAGTGAATGTTTCACACAATTTTTTTTGGGCATATGTCAATTCTGTGTCCATTAAAGGACACATTTCAGATTTGAATTTGCTGAAAGATATTGAGTAAAAGCCCATAAATCGTGATTTAGTGGCATAACATAAATGGGGATTACGAAGGATTAACAAAAGCGATCGGCCATTTTCCCACTTTCAGCTATAGCAGTAGGGTCCATCGTCATTAATTGCCAATATCCCGATTCCTACTCGCTGTAGAAACAAGATTTTTTCATCGTCAGAAAGGGAGGTGAACACGCTTTTATATGATATTAATATAGTAAAAACTTGACCGGTGCCTGATTTTATCGTGTTGTGTCTCAGAATGACTTATAGAAATATATGTTCAATTAGGAAATATATTAATCAATTCCAAGGTCGGTTTTAATTATTCTAATTTCTCCTGTTTCATCGATCATCTCCATCATCACTTTGGCAACTGTACTTTTTTGTTGTTGAATGGGACAGGTGCGTTTACAAACATGTGCATTTTAAAAAGTAACTCCTAGGTCGGAATTTTCATCATTTGAGACATATAAATGTAGCTTTCTTACATTTCCCTTCTCCTTTTACGGGAACAAAGTGAAAAAAAACAACAACACTTTTGAGCAGATTGATTACCATTATAAGCTCACTGATGCTTGAAGACGTGATTCTATACCACAGATAATGAAAATGTTTTAATGGCGGAATCAGAAGTTTCTGGAGGCCCAAATTCCAAAGACAGATTATGTAACTATTTGCAAACAACACATGAGAAAAACAGAGTGCAGTTGCAGTCTTTTAGATTAAAAAAAAATTGTGCGATGCAATGATTGGTGCAAATTTTCTCACTATGCATACCTTACTTGACAGCATAAATAATTAATAAGATGATATCAGGTTCTTGTCAAACAAAGATGTTGTTTATGAGTTCCAATGTCAAGAATGATAAAATGTTCAGAATACAACGTCTGCATGTTATGACACATAGTATCAAGCACGAGAGGAGCAAGCAAGAATTAAAAAAAACAATTGGGTTCATTAAAGAAATATTTAGATATGAATATTTCATTTAAATAGTCCGACTCTCTACCATGTACGAACGATTAATGAAATGCCCATAGGCCCTAAATTTCCAAATGCGATATATAATGGGCCAATAAATAACAGACCATAAATAGAAATTGGTCATGATAAAAATATTGAAACATTCTGTCCTCATTCCAAAGTTTTCAGGTTTATAATTTCAAATCCTTATATACTGGGTGGCTCACTAAATTATAACCATGATTATTGCTACTCCGGTACTTGCCTGACCATAATGTGATGCTCTACGCATGCAATAATTTCATGTAAAGCTCTCTTTTTAGTGATGGCACTTAAAAATCTTAATCACTAGCTAATCAGACCAATATCTTATATATGTGGAAGGATTTTGCAGTTTTGTTGTGGTATTTTAGAGGTGCATTAGTCCACTGATTGTTCTTTCCTATGTACAAATCTGTACAATAAATATGATGCAAATGCTCAATTATTTTTCGTGGCAGACTGGAAATCTACCCAACGCATTGTGTTGAACGTTTGTCCAAACTTTTTATTCGTTTGTTTTTGAAAATAGCCATTAAAAAAAAAGTATTTCAAACATAGAAAAGTCTCCGTGGTTCAAGTCTAAATCTGAAAACACGATAATCAGTGAATAGGAAACTCGAAAACTTGAGACCTGTTTAATCCCAAAAGAATTTTAAGTATTGAAAGGCATACGTACAAAATACTGTCAGCGAACTGTGTCCCTGCCTGAATGTTCTAAATTCACTTTTCAGTCATAAAAACTATTGTTCTTTATATCACGAAGTCTCAGCTTATCTGCTACTGTCTCAGAGTATGTGTTTGATATATTTCATGTTAAAGATTTGCAAATCTATGGCACTCCAGATCTAGGCATAATAATAATATGCTTTCCATGCAAGAATACACTCTTGTTATCAAATGCGTGCATATTTATCATTGAAGCTTTTATTCTTTTATAAATCCACCCGTTCTTGTTTTCAGGTCAAGACACTGATAACTCCCAAGAGGGTGACAATCGCGATTGTCTGTATGTTCTTCGGCCTGGTTGTCAGTGTGTCCCCAGTATATTATACCAACAGAATCGTTTGGAAGTTTTTTCCCGAAAGGAATAAGACCATGCTGGGGTTGGGCTATACCTCAGATCGTGAGATCGTAGAACGGGTGGCCTTCGCCATTTACAACGTCCTGATTCCTTTCACCACCTTTGTCATCGTCATAGTTTGTACGTTCATCTTGGTCTTCAAATTACGTCAGAAAGCGAAGTGGCGAGAAAAGTCGACATCTGCAGGACAAGCGGAAACACAGTCAAACCGTGACCAACGAGTTTCCCGTATGGTTGTGATGATCTCAGCCCTGTTTCTCATCTGTTTCATTCCTGTGGTCATCACCTTCATCATTATGGTGGTGGAACCAGAGGTGGCCATCGATGGGAAATACAAAAATCTTTTCATGACCCTGTTCTCGTTTGGTTTCCTTACAGAGTCCATCAATTCAAGTCTGAACATTTTCATATACTACCATATGAGCAGTAGATATCGTACTGTGTTTCGGCTCGTGCTGCGATTGAAAGATAAAAAAGAAAAATGGTAGTTGGATTTTAAAAAATTATACTAACTTAAGCTACTACTTGTTTCCCAGAATTAAATAATAATAATTATTATGTTCAAATTCATGTATAAGCAGAGAACAGTTGGGGATCTGTGGTGTGGTGTCTTACCAACAATGTCCTTTTGATTCTTGTGGATGAAATTATAGATTAAATTATTATTAAATATAATTTGAGAAGTCTAAACGCATCTAGATTAAAAAAAAAATGTTTTAAAGAGGACTATCATGTCCACGATTTAAGAGACAAACAGTAAATTTGACACTAACAGACAGTTTTATAAGCTGCTGGACTCAAGATAAAATGCAGTTATGCTAAGTTAATTTTTAATTGTTACAGCTTTTGAATACTACAAAGGAGGATTTTCAATTTAACGTTTTTTAAGCAGTATTTGTTGGTACTTTCTTTAAATTCTGGTGTTTCCGTAAATTGGCTTTATATATATATACCTGGAGCGCCGACAGTCTGTGGAAATTGGGTCGGAAGTTACACAGGCGCGCCAGGTCTATTTAATAGTAAGTTTATAATCATGATAGAGATCTAGGTTTGCCAACTGATCAGTTCAAACTTAGTGCCAGTGTGAAGTTGCCAGATTGCTTTTCGAAAATTTTTCTTTTAGTTAGTTCGATAGCTTTTATGCTTTTAAAGTTTTAAACAATTTTTGTTGGCATTGTTTACCAAAGTTAATTTATAGCAATTATATTAGCATCTATATCGCGCTTATTCCCATACAAGTACAGGATTTAAGCACTTTACAATCTATTATTACCCCGACAAACCCAACGGGGACACTCATAAACGTTCTCAGCTTCTTGGGAAGCATACAGTGCACGCTCAAATTCTTATCAATCTAATACTATCAGAGGTTATAAAAGAATAACCTGAGAATGTTCCTAGCTACTGAAATTATCACTGGAATTTTTTTCAGATGAAAGGGAACGGAAGAAAAATTCAAGGATAAGATAGGTCCAAATGAGCATTTCCTCAGACAGCAGACATTACAATGAGCAAATAGTCTCACGATTTTGTACACATTACTGATTTGTGACATCTCAAGGTTGAGGGGATATAGTCCCAATAGAGTGACATTTCGAAATAACAGATAATTTTGAGTTTATGTAACAGATATTTTATATGCTTAAAAATACAGACATTTGAAAGGGGATCAGATTAAAACAACGAAGACGACGACAACAACAACAATACAACAATAACAACAACAATAACAATAACAACAACAACAACAGCAACAACAGCAACAATAACAGCTGAAATTTAAAAAAAAAACACTTTATGATATATTTAGAGTGATGCCATAATTTTTAACTTTTTTTACGGGATCTAACTACAAAGCGAACATCATGGCTGTTGCCGAACATGCATACATTTACAGTGCCACAAAGTTGTAGCCATTAACATGTAACACACTGAAAATTAGTTGTCCCCTTTCCAGTAGCACTCCTCTGCCTTCACTCCCCCCGCCGCGGCCCCCTGCACACACTGTCAGCTGTCCATGTGGACTACATAGCATTCATACCAAAACATATATCACATAAAATTTTGCTCATATCATGATTCAACTGACAAACTGGATAACCGTTTTCTTCAGTGCTGCATTTACACGGTTACATCTTTATTGCGCCCACCCGATATTTTATCATTGATATTCAGCTGCTAATGGATTTCAAAATGAACAAGCTAATCAAAGTATGGAAAAGTCACTCTATATATCAAAATATTTAAATGCCGCTTAATCTTAGTGATTCTGCATATACAGATTGTGTAAAGACAGTCTTTCTTCCGAATGGTACGATTATTAGTTTCTGCCACGACTTCATAAGATACTTTGTTTAACTGTTAAACAAAGAGACATAGCATACACAAGATGAAGAGTACATTATTAATTGTATTGATAAAATGTCTGTCATTATTTTTCTGTTAAATGAAGCTACAGATTGTCCTATAATAGTCAATTGCAAAACATATTTTGAAGGCAGATAATGTACATAAATTCTGCATGGGTCATATGGAAAGCCCACATTGTGTTTACAAATAAAATTAACCCATTTATGCATGATTTTTGCTAATGTGCTGAAATGTGGTGAGGTATTAAGTCAAAATAATAGGAATCAGTTGTGCTTGTACAGTTTTGTATATCTTTTGACTTCGCGGGTTTTTAATTTGTCTCCCACAAGACGAAAGCAAAGCACGAGAGGGTACAGGTTTTCCGATCATAGGTTTTCACAATGTCAGTGTGTATTTTTGAGACAATTTTCTGATTTATCAAATGCTAGAGCGGTTAGTTGTCAAATTTCGGCATCTTTAATCGTATGCGCCCATCACAAATCAAGAGAATGAAACGCCGTGTTTCAGTATTTTCAATACTGTTATA
Organism: Peronia peronii; assembly: GCA_039654565.1. Classification (NCBI taxonomy): domain Eukaryota; kingdom Metazoa; phylum Mollusca; class Gastropoda; order Systellommatophora; family Onchidiidae; genus Peronia; species Peronia peronii. Next base: position 3,274 of record JBCEWB010167006.1, on the reverse strand, counting down.
TTGTCTCTGGCATGGTGAGTAAGGATATTAGTTTTGGTTCCATTAGCAATCGATATTCACTGATCAAATGTACCAGTGTATGAAAAAGGACATAGTCTCAAATGCTAGAGCTGTTAGTTGTCAAATTTCGGCATCTTTAATCGTATGCGGACATCACAAGTGAAGAGAATGAACCCAGATCTTTCGATATTTTCAACACTGTTATATTGCCTCTGGTATGATGCCTTAGGTTATTAGTTTTGGTTCCAAGAGCGATCGATATTCACTGATCAAACAGACAAGTGTATCAAAAAGGAGATAGTCTCAAATGGTAGAGCGATTAGTTGTCAAATTTCGGGCTCATTAATCGTATGCGCCCATCACAAATCAAGAGAATGAACCCAAATCTTTCAGTATTTTCAACACTGTTTTATTGACACTGATATGGTGCATTAAGTTATTAGTTTGGTTCCATTAGCGATCGATATTCACTGATCAGATGTACCAGTATACGAAAAAGGAGATAGTCTCAAATACTATATCGGTTAAATGTCAAATTTCGGCATCTTTAATCGTATGCACCCATCACCAATCAAGAGAATGAAAACAAATCTTTCAGTATTTTCAAAACTGTTATGTTGCCTCTGGTATGATGCATTAGGTTATTAGTTTTGGTTCCATTAGCGATCGATTTTCACTGATCAAATGTACCAGTGTATGAAAAAGGAGATAGTCTCAAATGCTAGAGCGGTTAGTTGTCAAATTTCGGCATCTTGAAGTGTATAAGCAAATCACAAATCAAGAGAATGAAAGCCCATCTTTCAGTATTTTCAACACTGTTATGTTGGCTCTGGTATGGTGCCTTATGTTATTAGTTTTGGTTCAATTAGCGATTGATGTTTACTGATCAAATGTATCAGTGTACGAAAAAGAAAACAGTCTCAAATAAATACTAGATCGGTAAATTGTCAAACTTCGGCATCTTTAATCGTATGCGGACATCACAAATCAATGGAATGAACCCCCATCTTCCAGTGTTTTCAACACTATTATATAGCCTCTGGTATGGTGAGTAAGGATATTAGTTTTGGTTTCATTAGTGATCGATATTTACTCATCAAATGTACCAGTGTACGAAAAAGGACCTAGTCTAAAATGCTAGAGCGTTAGTTGTCAAATTCCGGCATCTTTAATCGTATGCGAACATGACAAATCAAGAGAATGAACCTCCATCTTTCAGTATTTTCAACCTGTTATATTGTCTCTGGTATGGTGCATTAGGTTATTAGCGATCGATATTCACTGATCAAAGATGTGAATGTATCAAGAAGGAGATAGTCTCAAATGCTGTACGGGTTAGTTGTCAAATTTCGGCACCTTTAATCGTATGCGCCCATCACAAATCAACCCCGATCTTTAAGTATTTTCAACAATGTTATATTGCCTCTTGTATAGTGCCTTAAGTTAATAATTTTGGTTCCATTAGCGATCGATATTCACTGATCAACTGTACCAGTGTACGAAAAAGGAGATAGTCTCAAATATTAGATCGGTTAATTGTCAAATTTTGGCATCTTTAATCGTATGCAAATTATAAATGAGGAGAATGAACATCCATTTTTCAGTATTTTCAACACTGTTACATTGGCTCTGGTATGGTGCCTTACGTTATTAGATTTGGTTCCATTAGCGATCGATATTCATTGATCAAATGAATCAGTGTATGGAAAGGATATAGTCTGAAATGCTATACCGGTTAGTTGTCAAATTTCGGCCTCATTAATCGTATGCGCCGGTCACAAATCAAGAGAATGAACAACCATCTTTCAGTATTTTGAACACTGTTATATTGGCTACGGTATGGTGAATTAGGTTATTAGGTTTGGTTCCATTAGTGATAGATATTCACTGATCAAATGAACCAGTGTATGAAAAAACCCATAGAAGCAAATGCCAGAGCGGTTAGGTATGAAATTTCCGCATTTCTAATCGTATGCACCAATCACAAATCAAGGGAATGAACCCCCATCTTTTAGTATTTTCAACACTGTTATATTGCCTCTGGTATGGTGCATTAGGTTATTAGTTTTGGTTCCGTTAGCGATCGATATTCACTGATCAAATGAACCAGTGTATGAAAAAGAACATAGACTAAAATGCTAGATGGAATAGTTGTCAAATTTCGGCATCTTTAATCGTATGCGCAAATCACAAATCAAGAGAAAGAACCCAACTATTTCATTATTTTCACCACTGTTATATTGCCTCTGGTATGGTGATATTAGGTTATTAGTTTCGATTGAATTATCGATTGGCTTTGACTAATCAAATGTACCAGTGTACGAAAAAATAGAGTCTCAAATGCTAGATCGGTTAATTGTCAAATTTCGGCATCTTTAATCGTATGCGCCCATCACAAATCAAGAGAATGAAAACCCATCTTTCATTATTTTCAACACTGTTATATTGCCTCTGGTATGGTGATATTAGGTTATTAGTTTCGATTGAATTATCGATCGACTTTGACTAATCAAATGTACCAGTGTACGAAAAAATAGATAGTCTCAAATGCTAGATCGGTTAATTGTCAAATTTCGGCATCTTTAATCGTATTCGCCCATCACAAATCAAGAGAATGAAAACCCTTCTTTCAGTATTTTCAACACTGTTATATTGCCTCTGGTATGGCGTCTTAGGTTATTAGTTTTGGTTAGATTATCGATCGATATTGACTGATCAAACATACCAGTGTATCAAAAAGGAGATAGTCTCAAATGCTATACCGGTCAGTTGTCAAATTTCTTCATCTTTACTCGTATGCGCCCATCACAAATGAAGAGAATGAAAGTACACCTTTCAGTATTTTCAACAATGTTGTATTGCCTGTGGTATGGTGAATTGGGTTATTAGTTTTGGTTCCATTAGCGATCGATATTCTATGATCAAACATTCAAGTGTATCAAAAAGGAGATAGTCTGAAATAATAGACCTTTTTATTGTCAAATTTCGGCATTTTTAATCGTGTGCTAAAATCACAAATAAAGAGAATGAACCGACATCTTCTAGTATTTTCAACACTGCCTCTTTAGGGCAGATAGAGGTACCAAAAATGCCATCTTTGCCCTGAGGACTCTCATGGAAAGGGCACTTAAGGTCCAAAAGGACTTGTACCTCTGTTTCATTGACTACTCTAAGGCATTTGATAAAGTAACACACTTCGATCTGTTCGACATTCTACTAAGACTTAACTGTGATGGAAAGGATCTTAGAGTGATCAGAAACTTGTACTGGGAAC
>JBCEWB010166995.1:0-10305 GCA_039654565.1 Peronia peronii | reverse complement strand
TTCCACGTGTCAAAAACTGGAAGACGAACTCTCTTTAACCAAACCCATTAGGTTGGTTCCAGTAAATTCAATTTAAGCGGACTCGACTGTATTTTTCTGGTATCAGAATAGGTCTAAAAATAGCAAAACCTCCATTTTGATATTGATTATAAGCACATCAGAAGAGTATTGCTATATTGAAAGGATATGTATATAAACTAGAGAATCAAAGAATGTAAAGGGAAACTATCAAAAGGATATATATGTGCAAACAAGTGAGATCCCGTATGGCTCCATGAGCATGTTCACAATTTTCTCAAAACATGTTAAGGTTGATGATTTTATATTTTGGATACAGACCTATTAGATGTAAGAAGCTTGGGGCGTATTGTGGCTTCAAGGTATTAAGGGGGTGCTCTGGTGAAATTTGAAGTTCTTTAAAATTTGGCCTCAGTTGTCTGAAACATCCCTGGTATGAACTGATCATTTACTGAGACCTTATTTCACTCATAAAAAATTCAATATATTGCTTGTTGCCATGACAATGGTGGCCATCTTGAAAAATAAATAACTAAGTAAGATTCTTAAAATTTACAAAACCAATAAAGATATTTACTTCTTATATATGACTAGGGTTTTTTTGTCTCTGATGGATGAAATAGATACAGGAAGGTTCTAAAGCTGTGGCTGACACAAAAAGAACAACCACATAAAAAAATAAACAATTTCTGCTCTCTTAGTGTGAAAAACATCAAACTAACTAGCCCATTACCTAAATATATGAATAGTCTATCGGTGTACCAAATCTGATGCCTGTATGACAATAAACAGCAGACATTTTAAGATTTTAGTGAAGCTCAGTTAACAGAATAAGCAACATGAGAAATTGGGCAAAACAATAGAAAATGGGCAAACAATATTTATATAGATATATACAAAATATACAAAATATATACATTTAAATACATTTTTGGGGCTGAAACTGGTGGAATTGAATTTTGGCACTTGGTATTCTCGACCTAGACATAATCGACTTTGCAAATTTCATAGAAATCCCAAAATCGATAATTTAACCCTTTATTGATGAAAACCTCACCCGAGCACCCCCTTAAAAAGATCCTTCAAAGAGTGACTTGAGAAGTGTGCCTCTTCAGTGTCTCTGAAGTCGGTGGAGTCTAAAAGTATGTATAAGACTGACAGTTGACAGTCGCAGGTCACACACTGTGGGAGTGTTTCTCTTCTAAGGAGAACAAAAAAATAAAGAACGAGTGAGGTGAGAATGAACCAGATGTGGCGGTTGAGAACCACCTGGTTTTGTCTTTGCAGATGTGAAGATCTTGGCCAAGGATCCAAGTTCTGATTGGATAGAATAAAGTTCATTTGCAGTCTATGACTCCATCGCTGTTGCCATTGCGATTTGATGTACTCATTAATGATCAGTCAGAGATCCAGGTAAGGGACTTCCTCCTTCAAGGGATTCAATAACCGGCTGACCTTGGCAATAGAAACTGCTGCCTCAAATCCTGCAGTGCCAAAGTGATCAGGACCCGGCAGAATGCGAATCATGCCACCTCCTGCTGAACTGACTTTGAAGGCCTTGCAGGAGGTGAGCTACTCTATCATCCCTGAAAGTGGCATTATTCAGGACCTGGAGCTGGGACAGGGCCTGAAAACAAAAATCAGAAAGTTTGGCTGTATGGACCTTCTAATGGTATATAAAGCCATACTGATGGCTAAGTCTCAGCGTGAAGATAAAAGATTTCATGTTGAGGCTTCAACTTGTATCCCCCAGGACAAAATTGAGTCCGTATTGTTGGCTTTCTTGTTCCTGGATCCATCTATGAATAGATGCTTGTAGTCGGTGAGATAGGAGATCACTTTTTCAAGCATCTTTTCAAAGATTTCCTTGGGGATATCCTTGAGGTTTACATGTACAGGGTGGTGCACAAAAAAAAAAAAAAGAGGGACAAAATATAAAGACTCATATTTTTGAGAAAAATTATTATTTCTTCTTCTTTTTCAGGTAAGCTGCAGAGCAGCCCTGTAACTTTTATCTGATACCAAGATGGACTACTTCGAGTATTTTTTTGGTGGAAGAGAGGACAAAGAATGAACTGTATTTTGCAACAAAACATTCTCCAGCAGCATATGACCACATCTTTGGTAGAAAAGTTTAAAAACGCTGGAAGCATGGTCAACGATAACAAAGGCCATAAGGGCCCGAAGTTCACAGTGAGGACACCGGCTCGTGTTCAAGACGTCAGGGATCAGCTGAGATAATTATCCCGCAAGTGGGGAATTTTCTTCCCAGGGCATTCACCTCAAAACTGCCTCTGAACACGACTCTTCCACCGAAAAATGTTTGCAGTAGTCCATCTTGGTATCAGATAAATTATAAATGATACAGTCTGCTCTGCAACTCATCTGAAAAAGAAAAAGAAATAATGTCTCTCGAAAATATGACATTTCATTTTTGTCTCTCTTTTTGTGAGCCACCCTGTATATCATGGGATGAGTGATGAGTATGAAGGATGATACTTAAGATGTATTGGATAATTAGAATTACTTGCATTTCAGCCACATAAGTTGCACTGCTCCAAAGAAAAAGGCCATCCTCGCATCAAGGCTGCAAAACAGGAGACCTTGATCACAAAACAAGAATTTGTAGCTGCTGTCAAAGAGACACTCCAAGACGTGCCAAAACAGAATGCCACAACAGATGGAACACCATCAGAGATGCTGTCTACAATGTCACCATCTCAGCCTTCAGCAAAGAGAGAAAGGAAAAATCAGGACTGGTTTGATGCCAACTTTTCTAAAATGGAATCGGTCATTGAAACTAAGTGCCACACTCTTCTGGCATACATGAAATCCTCCAGTAAGAAGATGCTCCCAGCATTAAGAACTGCATGGAGCAACACAAAGAGGATTGCAAGATAATGTATCAGTGACTACCAACTGCAACTGTCAAAGGACATTCAGCATTCAGCTAACTGCAGAATGTTCATGGTACATTTTATGGGATCAAGAAGGCAGTATGACCAGAAGTGAAGAAAACTGTTCCTCTGAAGTCTGCAGGGGATGAGAAATCACTGTCTGTGATCAACAAATGAAGCGATTGGTCGAGCACTACTCAGAGCTCTATTCCAGGGAAACAGTAGTCATTGATGCTGTCCTTGACACCATTGACGACTTGCCTGTGATGGAAGAACTGAATCAGGTAGCCACGCTTGAGGAATATGGCAAAGCCATCGAATGCTCCCCAGTGGAAAAGCACCAAAAAGTGATAACATTCCACCTGAAGTGATCAAGAGCAGGATATTAGCGCTGCTACAGCTTCTTTACAACCTGCTTTGCCTGTGCAGAAGGCAGGATGTAGTCCCCCAAGACGTGCATGATGGCTCCATTGTGACTCTCTATAAGAACAAAGGTGACTGCACTGGGACTCTGGGTACACTCTGGCAGCCAGTGTCTGGAGCCTGGTGAGAGAATGTAAGTGAATACTTTCCCTACTATGCTCAGGAGGGAGATCCCTCTATAGTCGTTACAGAGAGGAATCAGACAAGGGCAGAAGGAGAGTCCAGTATATTATTGACAAAAGGGGAGTCAAGACACAACTATCAGAACAAAGATAGTTCACGTCAGGATCACTTTCAGGCTTTGCTCCAGAGCCAGTTACAGAAAATATGACAGGCAAGAAAACTTGACAGGAGGAGGTGGCGCTAGATATAATAAACAGTGAATAAATGTCAAATAACAGTGCCACTACACTGATCATGGATGGATATTACTTTGATCCCACTGTTCTTGGTACAGTAGTCCACCATCTTTTCCTGTCTGCTGATGTTATAGATTTGATTTTTGTAGACACAGTAATGGTGACATCCCTCAAGCTATGGAGAACGAACAGATTTTTTTTGGGGGGGGGGGGGGGAGGGGATGAAAATAAACAACATAAATTCTAGATGAACTATTACTCAAGTTCTGTTATTCATTTTTCACTTAGATGTTTTCAACAGGACAATTTATAAAGCCAAATATATAGTTTTGAAGGATAAACATAAAATATAATATGAATCTATCTAAGAATGGATGATAAAATCCATGTTATTATACTGCGTGCTGTTTGGAGGGCTTCCAATGAAAATTATGGTCAGCAGCTATCACATCAGCCTCCTGACCACTTTTAAAGCTGAGGGAGGATCTGATTGTAACCAGAACATTCTCATCTCCCCCCTCCCTTTCCATTTTACCAAAGCCAAACCAAATGCATTCATACTTAGAAATCAGACATTGTGAGCTCCCACTCTCTTAAATGAAAAAAAAAAAGACAAAGGAAAAAAGTAATAAAAAGTATCATAAAACACTGTACAAGAGACTAACTAATATCTAGTATCTAGAATTGTCAGATGCGATTGTTTGTTTATTTGTGTTGGGGTTTAACAATTACGGCTATACATGTATTGTGCCTAATATGTGGGTACATTTACACGATAAAAGCTGATCAAGGTATAATATAGATAATATATAGTCCTGAACAGACAACCCGTTTATGTTATAAAAGGATATCAAAATGAGTATATATTTTGGGTAATCAATTATTGTATAACAAAACTAAAAAGATGGATGCAAGCAATTCTGCAACGTCCCAGGGGGATTGTTGTATGCTTATCACGGTATCTGTTATGAAGCAATGTTAAAGTTTGTCATACAGACCAACCTGATTTAAAAAGCTCAGGATGGCCTGCGGCTTTGTTTTGTTAAATAGGTCCTTCAGAGAGCGACTCAAGAAGTGGGCTTCTTGAGTGTCTCTGAAGTCGGTGCAGTCAACTAGTATGTGTGCAACTGTCAGTTGACAGTGACAGGCCACACACTATGGAGGCATTTCTACTTCTGAGAAGAAAAGAGTGAGTGAGGTGAGAGTAACCCAGACGCAGGCAGCTGAAGACCACCTGGTCTCATCTTCGTGGCTGAGCAGACCCTGGCCAAGGTCCAAGGTTTGATTGGATAGCCAGTGGCCTCCATTTCTGAAGGAGGCAGACAGATGGAGCAGACGATGATAGGTCTGTGAGCAGTCAGGCTGACTTAGTTCCAGCCATGCTTATTTTGAATTGCTCTTGGAAGCTGATGTTGCTTCCACCTTCTTTGAATGTTTGGACAATGATTTCTCTTTCTCTGCCCACATCGCTGGGTGGCAAGGACAAGGAATGTCTTTCCTTGGTTGGGGAATGGGGAGTGGATGAAGGGGAGAGGCTGGGAGTGGGGTTTGTTCTGGAGGGTGACGGATTACTTAGATCTTTCTTGGAGGCCAGTGTTGCTTCCATGTGCTAAGTGTGTTTTCTTGAGGACTTCTCTTTCCTCGACACACCGCTGGATGGCATGAAAAGGGAATGTCCCTTTGCCTTGGTTAGGGAAGGGGGAGTGGATTAAGCGGGAGAAGCTGAAAGAGGGGTTTGTTCTTGAGGGTGGTGGGAGGAAGAGGGGTGGTGGAGAGAGAGGGGCCAAGGGAATTAGAAGGGGTTGAGGGGAGGGAAAGGAGATTGTGAATGGAAGGCCCTCCATGTTGAGAGAGAAATTTGCCAGGGCGGCAAACCTATTTGAGGTTTTTACTCCAGCACCAAAGGCCCACGCCTGCGACGAGGGTCTCTAGGAATCCATAGATTTTCCAGTGGGTACCCTCCTGCAAGAGCTCCCACTGGAATCCTTTACCATGTTCACGCGTCCAGGATGGTCTAGGAGCATCGGTGCTGACGCTCCTAATGCTCTTTTTCACAACTTGAGCAAGTTTTGCTAGACTTCGTCACTGAAGGTCTAGGGCATACTGCCTCACAGGCAGTGATAAATGTGCCACCATGAGTGGCTCTGTGCTGGTAGTAATTCTCTGACCTCCGCGGCGGATCCTGATATGCTTCGCGCCAGTGACTCCTGCAACACCCTCGACTATTTCTTTTTTGGGGCAGCCATCTGAGTCTCAGCTTCTGATGACGCCTCTAGAGCTGTTCAGGCTCATGTGAGGCGTCACACTCATGGGCACATCTAAAACGGTTTTGGCCTTCAATAGTGCCCCTGAATGGCGGTGTTCCCTGCATTGGTTGCCAGACTGCAGTTTGGTGATGTGTTGCTCTCCACCAGTGACCGTGCATACGTGTTTGTAGAGTTGGAAAATGTTAAAGTTTTTCAGTGGTCTGTCCATTCATTCGCTGTGAAGTATCAAGAAGCACTTAAAATTCTTACAATTGTTTCCGGAGAAAGATGGTGAGGGTTGTGCCCCATCTAATCTCCATTTTTTATTTGCCAGGCTAGACGGCACACCCGCACCGTCCATTCGGGACTTTTCGTGAAGGTCGGGGATTGGGGTGGGAGGAGTTTTAGTTGCAGTATCCATATATTTGTTGTTTTTTTTACTTTGTCACCAAAGCGCCCCACCCATCACGGAGTCCAACAAGAGGACACATAATGCTCAGATATCCAGAGCTGAGTACCAGGGCTACTCTAGGATATACTTCCGCAGGATTGACCGTAAGGTCCGCTCCGCTAAGGAAGACAGAACCCGACCGACTGGATAAATTTGGGCCTTATTCACCCACCCGTCTTAGATGAAAACTGGGCCGAAGCAGTGTGTTGGTGGGGTACCCAGCTAAAGTAGCAGTATTGGGAAAATCTTGCTGCTCTCATCATAATAGTATTCCTCTGTGCTTGCAGGAATTCAGCATACTAATAATGCATTGGAAGTTGATTTCTTCATAGACTGGTAATCTGAAATAGTCATTGTAGAAGAACATGACCAAATTTTCTTCTTTTGATTTGAGTGTTTGGCAGCTGACACTTCAGAATAGAATAGTTTACATATATTATATACATATATAGGCCTATATATATATCCTATATATATATATATATATATATGCAGTATACACCCACCCCTCTCTCCCCACTTCTTCTCTCCATTCCCAAACTAATTATGCCACCACAATGTCATGCAAATTAGCCTACAAGATTGTAAAAAATTCACCATGAGTTGTTGTCGTGCTTGCTGTACAATGAACAACAATAAAAACTAATCTACACTTAGAGTGTACAATGTTATGGAGATGCACTCCAACTATACCATTCAGCAGTTTCATTCAGAATGTCTGGAGAGTGCATCTTAATATTTACAGTTCAAATCTAGCTGAGCTCAAACCCTGATTAATGAGAGTGGTGTTCAGGCTATGAAAAATAAAAAAAAAAGGTCAATTTGACTTCCCCTGATAACGGCCACAACAGAAGGTCACAGAACCCTGACAAAGATGCTGGGTCATGAAGTGCTTAAGAATCATTTTGTAATATAACTACGTATAGGACTATCCATTTGTTACTTCACTAGGAAGAGCCCAAGGACTTTGCTGAAATCGCTTATTACATAAGCATGTTATCTAAGTCACCTTTGGTCTGTCATTATTCTCTAGCATATGATGAGTGCAGAAAAAGTATGACAGGTGACTCAACTACTGATCATGGGCTGGTGATATTTATATGTCCTGGTTCCTCTGTGATGTTTTTTACCATGCTGCCCAAGCAGAGGCTTTCTCAGCCCCTTTTCTGTCAAACTGTCATCATGATAGACAAAACTGCAGCTCAGGACATGATCTTTCAAAAGTCAAAGGAAATTTCATTTAATAAGAGAATGAGAAATTCCATGCTTAAAAGATGAAATCTTTTTACATGGAATGGCAAAATAGAAACAAAGGCCACATGGCCTTCTCAAGTCCTCTCAAGTGAACTGGTCCACAAGCAAAAGAAATGATGATGCCAGAGAGGATGATCAAACAGTCTCTCTATTATTCCTTATTGAATAATAACTAAATACCCTCAGTCACATAGCCCACTTAAAAAGTTTTGCACCAATCAGTGAACAAGGTATAGATGGTAGAAGTGAACTATACTTGGGCCTATATAATTGAAAGCTAAAGCAGCATTTTCATCCATTAACTTACATAGATAGCTCTCCTGTGCTCTCATGCTATGCCTTTATCAGACCACTTGTACATTGAAGTCAAAGTCTGCCCTGTCTGCTCATGGCCTTCTTTAACTAAGACCGTAGTCTGCACTCAGGAACATGATATAAATCCACATGGCCGTTGGGGTGTTACCTTACTACCTTACAGTCTACACTGATATCCCATGATATCAACATAAATGAAATGATTTGGTTCAAGTGCTGCAACAGCATGATGTGAGGTAAAAAAGTGACATCTACATAAAACTGATGTATGTTTGTGAGTACAGGTCTTTATTTATCAATGATTTTTTTTTAACGTTATATCTGAAAAAGGGATGAGGTTAGGGAAGGGATTTGAGGAAATACATTGTCAGTGAAAGGATCCAGTGTAAGCTTACACTTAGTCATTCTGAAGCCTTGGTGGAGTCATCTGTTACAATGAAATCTTATAGCTAAGTAAGCTACTAGTGCTGGCCATCCAGTCTGACAAACTGGCTGCAAGCACTGGTGAGCAGGACACTTTACTGTCTTATTCAAAGGTCTAGAATTAATACCAGGAATTTATTGGTTGTTTTTTCATATGATTGGTAGTGTGGTCACTTATCTCCTCAACATTTTCTAACTTCTAAATGTTGGCCACTTTTGCTGCTAGTATGCTAGTAAGTTCTTGCAGGAAGAATAAGCGACTGGATTTCATTTGCCAAGTGACTTCACCTGATCTACACACTCCTTATGTGGGCCTTGTTCCAAAGGTTACGTTGTGAATCTTTTGTTACCCCTTATTCACAAGTCTAGTGTTACTATTATGACAGTCCTTTGATATATAAGACAAAACAAGGAAATGTTTGAGGATTACAGCCAGATTCCTGTTATTAGATATTTCATTGTTAACAGATTAGTATCATTCGCATAAATCAACCATCTTAGAGCTGAATGCAGATGTAAACATCTTTTTTTTTTCATAGTCTATCTATGGCACAGCAATTGTAGAACTTTGTGAAATATGCTATCAGAGAAAAAAAAAGTGACATTTCCATGACATTTCATGAAGGTCATTAACTGCTTTGGCAAATATTGAATTATTATCAACAGACTTAAACATGCTCGCCACTATCAACATCTCAAGTTCTTTACTATAATACTGAAATTCTATCACAGAACATACCAGTCTCTGGTTCTTGCTTGACCTGCTTGTGCCAAATTTTATGCTCTGATCAACAGTCTGTAAACTAACTTCTTGCTTTGGGGCACACTTTGTATAATCCTTTTCTTGGGATGAATCCTTTGCATTCTCTGAAAACAGGGTAAATTAAATTGAATAAATACATTTATGGTCTTGAAATAGTGCATTTATCAGAAATGTGTCCACATACAACTTTGTATTCATATACAAATCACCACATGCATTCATGAATTCTTGAATAGTTTTAAATCTGCTTGATGTATCCAAATCTATAGCATTTTTGTGACTGTAACTTTGTTTAGCGCATTTGCAGTTGTCTATTCTTCTGTAAAATGCACAGCTTAATTTCCCTATCATCTTGTAATCTGAAACTACAAACAAACACCATGTCTGTGATGTGTAGTGGCTATAAAGTTTTACGATTTGGGATTTTATTTTCATCTGTGCCAGCCAAAATAAATCACAAATTTACCAAATGAACACATGATTGTTTTAGGCATTTTTCTGTTCATCCAGTGGTGTGAAAATAAAGTGTAAAGCAACACAATTTTTACCAGGTTAGTGCAAGACAAATAATCCATTTCTAGAATTATATAAAGCCAGTTTTTATTTTTAAAAAATGGCATACTGTAACATAATGAATATTTCATCTTGAATTGATTTTAAAGATCATTGGTATTTAAAAATAGGTTGGCAGTGATTTAAAAAAAGAAATTTGTGGTTCCATGTGTTAATTGTCTTACTGCCATCCAGAATACTTTTTAATTATCTATAGGTATTTTGCAATAGTAAAATTTGTGCTTAAGGGGGGTGGGGGGGGGGGGGGGTTCCTGAAATTTGGATTTTGCTCAAAAAATGTGATTCTTCTGCATATAAAAATGGTATCAAAAAGTGGATATGTCCATTCTAACGTGTTTGACCAATGGTCAATCAGTGTTAGGCCTAGTCTACTGTCAGCCAGGATTTGTCTCCACCTAGCTGCTACATGCAGTCACAGATCATCACCATTTGATTATATGTAGACAAGGAGTGCATAAAACACTTGATTATGACCTCATCCAGCAAAATCATGAACTCTAGTGCCTTGGATGGACACTGGATGACCACTATGAGGTGAAAAAAACTGCTGATCATGCAGATTATCAGTAGCAGGTACTCTAGA
>JBCEWB010166984.1:0-10305 GCA_039654565.1 Peronia peronii | reverse complement strand
CCCCCCCCCCCCCCCCCCCCCCCCCCCCCCCCCCCCCCCCCCCCCCCCCCCCCCCCCCCCCCCCCCCACCCCCCCCAAACAGACACAAAAAAAAAAAAAAAAAAAGATGAACCAACAAGAGTTCCTGTCACTGCAGCGCTATTACTTCCTTTTACCAGATACAAGGATTGTTGAAGAAACAGCGTAAAGAAGGAAAACTCACTTATCTTTTTGTCATTTGAAAATGGTCAGAAAAAAAAGTGCTTTAATTATTACGATATGGAGAAAACAGTTTCCTTATAGAATGAACTTTTTTTTTGAAATTTTTTTATATTGTTTGTTTGTTTGTGTTGGGATTTAACGGCACATCAGCACGACAACGGCTATATTGTGCCAAAAACAAAATGTGTATGTGAATTTCGGGTAGTCAAATATTGTATAGCAAAAATAAAAAGACAGATGTTAGCAAGTTTGCGGCGTCCCGTGGGGACCGTCGCAGCCTTAACAATGTATCTGTGACGAAGCGATGTTAAAGTTTGTCATACAGGCCAGCCTGGCGTAAAAAGCTCAGGATGGCCTGCGGCTTCGTTTTGTTAAATAGATCCTTCAGAGAGCGACTCGAGAAGTGTGTCTCTCGAGCGTCTCTGAAGTCGGCGCAGTCGATTAATATGTGTGCAACTGTCAGTTGACAGTGACAGGCTATACACTGTGGGGGCATTTCTCTTCTGAGAAGAAAAGAGTGAATGAGGTGAAAGTGACCCAGACGCAGGCGGTTGAAGACTACCTGGTCTCGTCTTCGCGGCTGAGCAGACCCTGGGCAAGGTCCAAGGTCTGATTGGATAGAGTAAAGTTTGTTTGCAGTCTGTTGATTCTATCACTGTTGCCCTCGCGATTTGATGTACTCGTTGATGATCGGCCTGAGATCCAGATGGAGAACTCCCTCATACAGGGAATCTAAAATCAGGCCGACCTTGGCGATGAAATCTGCTGCCTCATTTCCTGCGATACCCACGTGACTCGGTACCCAGCAGAACGCGAATCCACGCCGCCCCCTGCTGAATAGACGTTGAAGGCGTTGCAGGAGGTGAGTTACTCTATCATCCCTAAAAGTGGGGTTATTTAGGGCCTGGAGCAGGGATAGGGAGTCTGAAAAGATTTTTTTATAATGTACTTTCAAACAAAGAGTGTAAAAGTTATTTATTCCCTTTCTATGCTGCTTGTTCAACACCTTTGTGCTGGCAAAGGGAAATAACAAGGCTGATAAAAAAACAATCCCCACTGGAGGAGGGCAAGCCCAGATTTACCTGTGTGGCCACAGATGGCTTTTGTTCCACGTCCAAAATATTGTCCACTCGGAAGTTATTGGCCCAGATCATAATCCTGTTATACTTGACATTGAATGTCAACCTATTGGAGTGAGTATACAGACGTTTTTAATTCACACAAATGAATGACAGTTGCCTCTTTGAACTAACAGCAAATTTTGTGATTTACTTTTTTTTTTTTTTTTGCTTTTCCTTCCCTTCCCCACCCTCACCCACCTTGTCTCTTACTTACTCCCCGCTTTCCTTCTCTCTTCCCCCATCCCCTCTCTCTCCCTCTTTCTCTCTCGCTCTCTGTTTTTGTATGTGTGTGTGTGTGTGTCGGTGTGCTTGTGTTCCGCTTGTCTTGAATTTGTGCCAATCTCTCCTGCTCTCTGTCTGTTTCTTTCTTTATATCTTCTGGTTTAAATATCTCTTGCGCACACTTATTTTGCATACCCATTTTTCGCTTATTATAGTATTATATTTCACCATTTCCCCGGCAGTCTCCGTCTGCCATCCAGATCTATTCACTGTCAATGAGCCACTTTGACCATCAGTCAAATCACTTCCCTTTTCCAAGTATAAAAGGTATAAGACAAGCATTGAAAAAGGGGGGGGGGGAATTACTTTTTGTCTTGTCATATGAAATATGAGAAAAAGAAAACTTCTGAAAAAATCACCAGTCCATATGATTTTGTTCCCCACATTTTTATCTTCGTGTGTTTGAAATGACAGCAGCAAAGGTGTGAGTGTGTTTGTATGTGTGTGTATGTGTGTTTTCTTTCTCTACAATGTTTTTGTCTTCTGTCTCTTGTCTTTGGCAAAGGGAAGTAACATGGCTGGCCGAAAAAAATGGCTCTTTGGCAGAGTTATATTGTCGTATCATCCTGCCCCAACAGCCCCTTACCTGTAATGGTCGTCGACGACAGGTGTGCAACTGGATTGGAAGACATAGCTAGTGATACCGTGGTCGTCCCATTGGGTACAGCGAGGGTTGTAGTGAAGTTTGATCTCTTTCCATATACCGTGAATATTTTCCTGTGGGTATGAGGGAGGAAAGAGCGAGAGATAAAGAACACCAGAACTAAGTATATATAGTGTGAGATCATTAACACCATCACTAGGTTTTATGTATGAGATCATAAACACCATCAATAGTTAAATGTGTGAGATTATAAACACCATCTCTAGGTTATATGGATCATATCACAAACATAAACACCATCACTGGTGTGAAATCATTAACACTGTCACAGATCTTGCCAGGAAATCGGTAAAACGTTCGCATATTTTTTTTCTTGTTTTATGTTTGTTTGTTTTTTCCGGTTTTTGTTTGTTTTGTTCTGTGTTTGTTTGTTGTTGTTGTCTGTCTGTTTAAAAGAAAAAGAAAGAAGAAAAAATGAAGAAAGCCAAACAAAAGCAATGCAGATAATTTATTTTTAATGTACTCGATCAGACATCCCGAATATATAAGCTGAGATCTAGCTCTAGATATACAGTTATGCAGCACAAAGTAGGCCGAAAAGGAAATTTCTTGACATGGCAATATTCAATATAGTCTATTCATGATTGCAGAAAAATGGAATGTCATCACCGGCCGGCATTCCACAAAGAGATTGAAAATGGATCTACGTAAGTAAGATGATTGCCATGTTGCTCCATCTAGAACAGTGTTCCCAACATTTTTGCATTTGCTACCCCCTACCCCAAAGCATGAAAAACACGAGACCCTTGTCTTTTGTGAAATCCAATTTTCAAGCTGTTAATGCAAAGTGCTAACCCACGGCAGTGCAAGAGCCCCGATAACAGCTATGTGGTTAATTAGAGTGAATGATTGATTGTCTATAATTTATTGTACTTTGGGTTCCTAGTCTGAACTGCAAGGGAGGAAGGTGATGAGCATTGTTTGTTGCTTTACGTCTTTCAACCTCCTTGTTGGTGGTTATCTCGAGATGAGCATTGAACACGATCGTGTTAACAGCGAATAGTATTCATACTAAGCCAGTGCAGACAATTTGAAAATCCCTCAGTTACTAATCACTTTCTCCTTATCTTTTTCCCAGTTTAGCAGCAGTCTCTTAGTTTCATCCATTCATACAATCAATGCCATTTTCTCCCACTTTCTTCCTCACCTCTGTCTTCTCTCTTTCTCTCTATTTATCTATTTCTCTGTGTATCTGTCTGTGTGTCATTTCCAATGAGTTTATACAAATGTGCACACAAAAAATACAGAAATATATATTTCAAATCCAGTCATTTCATATTTATGGTGTAACACTGTGAAACAACACCTCTGCCCTCTCTGCATTCTCTCTCTTTTTTTCTCTCTCTCTTTCTCTCTCCCTCTCTCTCTAAGATTATCATTGGATAAATATATACTGCTGAAAATAGACAGGCAGTCTGGCAGACAGACAAAAGTGTGATCACTTCCCTCAATGACCTGTAAGTACTCCAATTTGCCGGGGAAAAAACGAACAATTTAAGCAATTTCAATTCTTGCAAATGTCTAGATTTTAATTCTGCAACTACATGGACTCAGTTTAAAAGGAGAGGACGAAGAAAAGGAAAGCTCTAGAAAGTTAAAGAACGGAAGGCAACTCGATATCATTATCTCATTTTGTATCGATCTCAAGGCTGTGATACAGCTACTGACATTGGCTCTCGACAACACCAATATTCTAACCACCTCAACCAACATCAATTACAAATACAAAACAACTGCAACAGCAGCAGCAGTGAAAAACAACAACAACACTAACAATAACACCATCAACATCACCAACAATATTCAACAACAACTACGACAGCATCGATAACGACATTAGCAACAGTGTCATCATAATCACAGCAACAACGATAGCAGCAGCAGTAACAACAAAAACAAAAACAACAAGAATAACAACAACGATGATGACGACGACTTAAGAGCTAATAACAAAAAGCCTATGTGTTGATCAGCATACAAAGATATTTTACAATAAATGAAACGAAAACATAAACAACTCGAGACTTATTCTCACTTTTCAGAAATAAAAACCAAAAATAGTAGGTTTGAAAGGCAAGCGAATGGCAAGCACTCCTCTCCAGTAGTATGAGTGATCCTCGCAAAGAACGTCACTAAGTGGCACGGGGACCCCAGCACACAGCTACCCTCCACTCTCACAGGCCAGTGTGCTGTCTGAGTTTGTGGTTGCCAGGGCACTTTTCCCATGACATGACCGACCCCGAGCCAGCGCCCTCAGGAAACAAGTTCTAGTCCATATGTTTTAATCCGGCCTGCCTCTGACCAAACTCCACCTCGACTCCTTACTCCCTCAGCAGGCCGTGTGAGGGGAGGAAACCACCAGACCCCAGGCTGTATTACAGGTTGGACACGGCGATGTCAACCGTATGGTACCTTGGCCACGCCGGACCTTCACGCTGTATGGGAAGAGAAGCCAATAACCACTCGGTTTCCCCAAGTGGCTGTTATGTACTCCCAGAGCGGAAAGGTTTTGCTTATATGCCGAATGTTCCAGCCAGTGCAATTTGGTGGTGGTGGGAATTATTATGAATACACACAGATATTAAATTCTCTGTATGACAAATTCTATCATGTTTAACCTCATTTCATTCAGTGCCTCTTTCTACATATCTTCATAATTCTGAAATTCTGATTCTGTCAACGAGTAATTTAATTACCAATTATTCAAAAAACTTTACACTGAGTTTACGATGCTCTTCCGTTCTCCATGTTTGATCATTCCTGAACTGGATAGTTCAATTTACTATTTGGTATTGAGTCAATGCTTGATAATAGCTCTATTTCCCCTGCATTACAAACACATTTTGACGTGCGCGAGTATTTAGGTCAGAATCCCGCTTAAAAAGTCCTAGAACAAAAATAGCACTACAATAAGTTAACAACACAACAAAATCAACAAGGTGAAGTTATTCCAGTGTGTGATTTCACAGACGTGTACAACCTGTTAGTCAGACTGTTTAGCACGAAAGATTGCTCGAGAAAAGCTTAGGTTTTGGGATATTTTTTGTTCACAGATGGAGTTAAGTGTTGACTTTTTTAAAGATTTACGTGTGTGCACAACAGTAAAATTTGGCAAAGAGTTTCAGTGGACGGTAAAGCTGAAAGCTCACTGAAACTCAATTAGAACAAGACACGAAACACTCTCGATTGTGACATAAAAAAGGAAATTGATAATATTTAATTATAACTGGGACGTTTAACTGGGCAACCTAGCGCTTTGAAAGACCCTTAGAAGACTGAAACATGCAGCAACCTTGTGTTGGATTATACTAGCATAGAAACTGCACACTCTCCGATAATGGTGAGGAAGTAAATTAGGGCTAGGAAAGGGGGGTGGGGGGTGAGTTGTGGAAGATAAAACATGGATCTGAGGGAGACTTAAAGCATGCAACATTCTATGATTGGATTATATATAGAGAGGACACATTCTCGGATAAAGGCAGGGAAGTAAATAGAAAAATGAAAGAGAAGCTTCTTGTGAGACAGAAGACAGGATGCCAGATTTGTTGGACATTCGAACATAGACATATAGATAAATAACAGCAACGGGAGAGCAGCTCGTATGTCAATGTGGGAACAGTGACCTTTGACTCTATATGACATTCTGTCACTGCATCCTTTCTTCCTTTAATTCCTTCCTTCCATCTTCTCTTCCTTCCTGCTCAGCTTGGTGATCCTATTGCCGGGTATTTATACTGCATTGGAACCTTGTCCTCGAGATCTCTCTCTAGAAACTTCTTGTCCCCAGCTTAAAATTTTTAAAAAAGCCTAGAATACCATCTGCCTGTCTCGTCTGTTGGATATTAACTATATCATCACTTCCGTTCATTTCCTAGAAGCTGGCAACAATGTTTACATTTCTGTTCTTGTTCTCTGCAGCGCTTGGAAGTTGACGTGCTAATGGTTGCTTTAAAATTACCGATATTTGCGATTCTCTGATATCAGCCAAGTCTGGTATTGTACACCTGGTTTATCACAGGAAGAAGGCCGCCTGGCTCGCTAGTCTTCATCACAGCTATTGGTGCATAGTCCGTGCGTGTCTCCCAAAAACTGGTGACGATGTCCAATGGTGTAACATGCAGGAATAGCCAAATAATTTGCGTAACTCATGGCGAGCACTGAACTTATGCTACTGTGGTCGCTCGTCATACTGTGACCACCACGTGGATGGATGCATGGATGGATGGGTGGATTATGGATGGATGGATGGATGGATGGATGGATCGATGGATGGATGGAGGGATGGATGTGTGAGGGGTGGGTGGGGGAATGGATGGATGGACGGACGGATAGATGGATGGATGGAAAGATGGAGAAAAACAGATTTGGGGTACATGGAAGGTGGGGGGAGGGGGGGAGGTCTATATTGTCTCGCCTGTCTAGTTTCCCATTTTTATCGCTGTTTTTGTTTCTCACTGTTGCAGGGCTGGTTTTCTTTGTTTAAGCCGAAGACTTCTTAAACTTTATACAATTACCGAAGAGTCAGTTTGACAGTTGGCAGGATTCCCCGGGTCACACTCGCTCTAGAATGTCCTCTATGCTCTATCCAGCGAGATGATGACCTCTCACCATTGCTTGAATGTAAGTTGGTGGTACGATGTGCTTTGTGGGTGATAATTGTTCTACGGAATTCCTTTTACAATAATATTATCACTTCCCATTTGTTTGGCCATGCTTTCAGCTTCACTGGGGATCCGATTCTTGTATGCATAATTAGTTATGGGCGTATTAGTGAGCCATACAACGACCCATACAGTTTTTATGGCTGCATAAGTTGGACATCTGATAGTTACACAGGATGAAGTGTTAGAGAGTTGAATAATACATTATAATACACATAATACATAATATGGTAAAATACATGTAATATTATTGTGCCGTAAATTAATAATATACTAGTACAAAAACCCGCTCTGCGAACGGGTAATATTGAATCAAGAATTTTATGTTGGACAAAGTACATATATTTACAAAAATAGCTGCAAATATTGTCTAAGGAAAGACGGGACAGAAGGGGCTGTGTGCAAATGTAAATTAAGAGCGTCGATGAAACTGAACGAAATAAAAAGCATGAAAGAAGCAAACGGGATGCAATACAACAATATCACTGCTTAAACTTTAAACACTGTAAGTAAAACACAAAGTTAGCATTGTAAAAGTAAGGGGGCGGAGAGAGGGAGCATACAAAATAATAATTTCGTGTTCCTTTTCTTTTAAACCGGAGTTTCCCAGACAAGGGCTAAATTGAGTAGAAATCATGCTGATCATAAGCTGCGGGCTGCAATTAACGCATTACCCGTCCCCTCCCCTCCCCCTCCCATTCTACCATCGTATAATTCGGATCAAACACTCTCACATTTTTAGAATAACGTCAAATGTAATAAGCTTTTCTTTGGATTTATGTAAATAGAAACACAGATCTGTATGCGAGACTTCTGTGCGCCAAATTTCAGATGGGTAGGCACATTCAGCAGTTTTCGAGTCCATTAGCCTTTTATGGGTTTTGTTGCAGATTTATAGTATAGATGGTCAGCACGGTATTTCAAAGCGCTTACTCCAGCAGGCAAAAATTTTCAAGAGATTGCAAAAAATGTTTTAACTGTGTTAAAAGTAGCACTAGCTCTTAACTTAGGCTTCTCTGAACAACTGATTCCGTGGAGTCTGACAAAGATACGTGTATTTTCAAATAAAAATGCATGATCTAGATCTAGATTTTCACATATCAAGACTACACATAGAATGGATAGATTTAGATCTATCTAGATCTAGATATTGATGCAATTACTGTATAGATGACTTAGATTAGATATCTAGACTCTAGCTGAAGTATAGATCTGGATCTAGATCTGGATCTAGATCTAGATATAGTTCTAGATCTAGATCTAGTAGATCTATAGATCTAGATCTAAATCTTGAGAATAATTTTAAGATAATCAGTTTGAAACACCCCTTATGTTTTCAGAGACCGTTTTGTAGGCACGACTTGACCCAGTGCTTTCCGTCTACCGACTGCACATTTCCAGTGACCTTATCAACATGGCTTTGAGAGCCATGAGCACTGACCTTGAACTTGATGTGCGTCCAGCACCAAGCAGACAGGGCCTCAGGAGGCACTTCCAGATCTTTCTTGGTCTCTACACAAAGTCGAAGTACGACAGGCTCGTTGGTAGGCATTCGAAAATCCCCTGGCACGATGGGCTCCGTCCATTTAATGCGGAGGCCATATTTCTCCCACGTGAGGTCTCCGCTGATGGCCTCCTCGTAGTTACGAGGTCGTTCAGCTTCTGGGTCAATATTCATTCTTCACAGGTGATGATAGAAAGAAATGGCCAACAAAAAAAAAATGGAAAAGCACCCAGCCAACAATAAATTGGAAAGGAACAATTGGATGAATAAATTCCGAATGTGCAAAGTGGACTGGCAGCAATTTGGGGACAATGTTAGGCTGGGCGCCTTTGAAAAGGTAAACAGTGCGCCATGGCCGCAGCAGGATTGCTGTGCAATATAAACGTCATCAGTTGCTAACGTTCAGTAATCGTGCGGGTTTGGTGTGTTGCAAGGCTTTAGGACGCTTGCTATTATAAGATGGTGCGTGAGACAGTTGTAGAATGATGATAAGTGCCAGATTATTAAATTGATTACCATCGTTACGCCTCCACTTGGGATTGTTACAGTCTAGCCCTCCTTGATGATGATCTAAAGCTACTTTGATTAATTTGCAGGTGTTTGTTATGTTTGTTTGTTTGGGTTGGGATTTTACCGCGCATCAGCACGATATATATGGCTGTCCAATGTGACTTAATATGTCCATGAATTAAAATTTCCCTAAAATCATATGGACGGATGTATATAAATAAGTTTATACTATTCAAAATTGGACCCATAGGGATTATAAGAGTAAGTTAATAAGGAATAATATGTGTACAGATGCGGCCAGTCCAGACTAAACAGTTTCATACTTCTATGTTCACATGGTGCCGTTTCCACAACCACAATCCTGCCTAGAGGCTGCGCCAAGAGAGAGCAGTAAATAAAAAGTTCTCAATTTTTCCATTTTCTGTTTCCGCTTTAGACAAAGAGCCCGATAACTGAGTCGAGGATTCCCAATCAGCTCAACCCAAGGACTGCAAGGCCAAAACTCTGTCGGGATAGGAAAGCCGCGACCTCATATCCACCCACTTTTATATGTTATGCATGCACTTGACCCCATGACCCCAGCTCATTGTACTTTTCTATGATATATAAAATAAGATAAAATAAGATAAGATAAAATAAACTTCAATAACTTTGTCCTCAAAAAGGAAATTTCTTTCACAATTGATGAGATACATATCATGCCCCATTTACACGTAGCGACTCATCTTGAGGAACAGTCCCTTGCGGGACAATCCCCTGTCACTGAGGTGCAATCGCAGGTGTTGGGGACTATCTCCCCGTCCGTTGGTGCCAAATGTATGTCTCAGTAACCTGAGAAATGCTCCCAGAAACCAACCAAAACAAAAATTGGGTTCATTGGCAGTGTATAATTGTTTACTTATATATGTATGTGACATGATTGTGTGAAAGAACAATTCCATGTCGTGTGATCGACATAACCTCCACCAGGAGGTTGAAAGACGTAAATAGAACGTAATATCCGTGTTAGCTGTTCATTAGTGCTGGGCATCGATTTGGATTTTGATAAACTGGATTTTCGAATTATCCATTTCGTAACAACTGGGTCTAAACTGGATTTTATTCGTTTTCACAGTGATTTTGATAAACTGGATTTTTGAATTAATTAGTTCGTAATAACTGGGTATAAATTGGATTTTATCCATTTTGTAGGTAACGACTTGCAATTTGATTTCTGTTCTTGAATTAGATCTACCCTAGCACAACGAGCCGCTTGGGTATCTTATCATAGCGTACTATACTAACAGGCCATAGCAAGCGGAAAACAATAGTCTGGGTTAAGGCCATCGCTGCTTCGCGTCTTGCCGCGTGGCCAAATGCGAG
>JBCEWB010166983.1:0-19266 GCA_039654565.1 Peronia peronii | reverse complement strand
CTTTTTCTGTTTGCTGTTTCCTTACTTCCTTCCCCCCCCCCCCCTCCCCCCCACACACATACCCCTCCATTTTTGAGCTTTCTAAATTGGCAATACAGTTTGCTGAGCAGATTTGCATGTAAGATAAACACAGCACACTGTTTACTTGCGTTATCCATCTTTCCCTTATGTGGCTCTTAAGCAACACCAGAAGAGAGAGCAGAAAGCACAGAGCAGCCAGATAGAGCAACACTCCCGTCCACAGATGTCCGTCCCAGTGTGGCCCTAGCACAGGATGAAGATCATCAACAAATCTCTCCTGTGCCACAACCCCGGGCTAGCCACGACTGGCTACAGCGGGTAAGCAAACATACATTACAACACCTCAGTCTTCGTTGTTTTTTTGTTTTCTTATATCCCTCCCCCCCCCCCCCCCCCAATAAAAAAAGACAGTGCCAAGGAAAGACAGCCTTTCTTAAAATGTCCAGCGCGCCATCTCATGCCTTACATAGACTTTAGCCATTTTGATTCTACAGAAATTGACACGACTCACAATGTACATTATTCTGTATGGCCATGCATTATTCTGGCTGTTCTCATTATATGCAATTGAATTTTGGTGCTAACAAAGAAAACCAAAAATAAAAACAGGCAACTCTCCTTTCAGTTCAAAAAAACTCTAACATTTTAGTTATCAAAGTTTAAAAAATGATTCATTACTTTGAAATCATGAAAAACTGCTGCGTCCACACAAACGAAATGGCACTGCGGACGCTAAGAGCTAATGAAAGTTGCTGTAATTTGAGTTACTGATGTTACTCAAAGATATCACTGACCAGTTTTTTTGCACGATTACATTACCCCTCTGTGTGTGCTGTGTTGTTACAGAACCCTCCCCTCCAGCTGCCTCCAGTTACGCCAAGCCCCAGCCCAGTCCGTAAACGAAAACCGCACAAGCTCATCATTGATGAGAAGCTGCAGCTCACGCGTGAAGAGATCAAGAACAATATTCACACGCATGAAACTACATCCTTGTCCTTGGTAAGTTTTCATAAATTGAGTTTCACGGTTGTATATTAAACGGCTGTGTGACTGAATGTCCGGCATTACTGTCAACTGCATGCTACAAAATAACAGTAGTTTATTCCTCTTCGCTCTTTATGGGACATAGGGCGTCAGCAGTACAGCATTGTGGTCCCCCCCTTGTTTTCTGCAGCCTCTGGTGATCCTCCCATGATGTGAAAGTGGCCTTGAGTTCCGCATGCAAGCTCTGTCTCCAAATGTTTAGGACATCCTCGTTTTTTTTTTCTCTCTGCAAGTTCCAGTCAAGAACATATTGAGTGACATTTATTTGCTCTTTCCGCAGTGAGTGGCCGACCCAGTGCCGTTTTCTTCTTCCTGTCTGTTTCTTTATAGTTTCTTGAGTTTAAATTATTAATGACATTAAAGCTCATTAGTCTGGGGTATAGGGGAAATGGCCACTGATGTCAGGCACGCCCCTATTTTCTGTTTCATTACCATGCAAGAATCTCTGGAAGGGAAGGGGGGGGGGGAGTGAACTCTCATCTAGAATAGAATGTCTTTAGTCCCCATTGCTTTGAATGGGTCTGCTTTTCAACTGTTAGCCAAATTACCTCCCTTTGGTCAGGATTTTAAAAAAAAACAACACTTTTTGACTTTTCCTTTGAAAATACTCAATGGAAAAATTCTGGAAAAAAATAATTATCGGATAAAAATATCTTTTTTTTTTCTTATGATGATTTGTTCACATTATTTTTTATTTCCCATTTTTCAATAAAGAGATTATTTTCACCTTCTGTGCATATAGTGCTTGTTTATACCCCATTGTTATGCTTGACAAAAGTAACGTATATTGCTAGGTTTCACACGTCTCACTCACAAAAAGTTGCAATATTCAGAGTTGTTTGAGAAATGATAAAAGTCAATTTTCAATTATTCTCTCTCGCTGTAGACACAAGATTTCCTTTTTCATGTTTTTGACTGTGTTTTAACCCATTTTTCACTGCTTCCAGGCCCTTCCGGGCGTACAGACTGTGGACTGGTTGAAAGAACCCGTCAACAAAGGTAAGATGACTTTGTCGGATGGTTTCATTTTGCAGAGTAGATTTAACATTGCTTTCTCTTCCACAGAAAATTTATCTCATTTCATGGCATTCATATTAATAGAATATATGCGGAAGAAACCTTTAGTAAATTCTTCATTTCCCTGATTATTAATATATTTTGCAAACCCTGCAGCTCACAAAATGTTGTTTTCCAGTTTACGAACTTTTCTCACTGTCCTCTCACTTCTCGACCATTCCTGTCATTTACGCATGGTATTTTGTACATTTATTTTAATTAATCTATTGTTTCTGTCCGTCTTTTGATATATCTCTTTTATCTCTTTGCCTTATGTTATCTGCCAATTAATTTTTAATAAAATAATACGTATTGGTTGCTTCTAACCATAAAAACACATATTTCGGAATGAGAGGTAGCTACCGTATAAGTCCCTATAAGTCATTTTGTTGGACTAGACGTTTTTTTTTAACCTACTGTTAAAACGCTTACCTTGTGCTTTTGTCTTCCACCCTTAGCCTTGCAAGGAGCAGCCCTGGCGTGTCTGTGGCGCAGGAACTGTGTGTTCGGACTCAGAACGTACGAGATAGAGAGCGATTCATCGGACAGTTTTCCCAGCCCAGTGCCTTACAGTGAGTGTTGAGTGACTTGACTGAAACCTAAATATCCACAATTAATGCTGTTGCCATTTTACATAAAAATAATGTGGTGTGTTGGTCTCTTTCGTAGAAGCTGACAGCTCTTGGTCTTGTCATAGTTTTACGGACATTGTACAAGAAAGATCAGACCAACACAGTGACACTGCAGATACCGTACTGCTTAAGTCCATGCTCTGCCCCGCTGGGGCCCGGGCTTTATAAGTAGGTTCTCTGCTCCCATCTGCAGGCGGTGTAAGCCCGCCATCGGTGGGATGTCTCCCATGGAATGCCATCCTCGACGTTCCAGGGGAGACATCTCTTGTTCTCCTTGCTACTGTCTTCTATCCCGCTTTCTTTCCTCTCTTCTTCTTCACGTGTAAACGTAATTAACCGTGTTTGACACAGTATAGCCGTAATCGTGCTGATGTGTCGTTAAAACCCCAACACAAACAAACAAACAAAGTCCATGCTCATCAGACATCGGCAGTTTTAGCCATGAAAGGCGCTGCAAGAACAGGAAAATACAGCCAGTTTAAGTAATTACTATTGTAGCACCAGTGTCATCTACAGAACTGGAGGAAAAGAGTTATAATAGTTGTAATAGCAGCAAAAATTGCAACCATTTGGGAAAAAATGTCTATAATGTGGTAAGGATGCGGACGACAGACAAATAGCCAACTGATCCCAGTTTCCTCCATGTGTAGGTGGATATTCCTTGGTTAACCTGAACAGACAAGCCATCTCCAGCACATACATGACCACTTCACACACTTAGGGATGTTGCTAAGTAACAATCAGAAGCGATGAGCTATCTTATTTGTCTATTTTGTCTGACCGCTTATGCCATTAAGTAGTGTCAAGGAAGATGAGGTTAACTGGGCCCTATTGTTACGTGGCTTCGCTGACAGGCAAGCTGGTTCCTTTTCAGTGGTTTTTCCACCCCACCTTACTATTTTTCCTTCGCGCCCTCTGCCCTGAACCCTGACTCCTTCATGTACTAGCATCTTGAAATCAGCATGGAATAATAACAGTACGGGATATACGTTTTTTAAAATTTTCTTAAAAATCAAATTTATGAAGGCAACAGAAGCATCTGTTGAATACAAAGCTTTATCGCAGTTTAAATTGGGAGACTTTCTTGTTCCCAGAACATCCAAAACGAGGAGTCAAGAGACGACTGGAAGATGATGGATCACCTCACAGACTGGACAGGACAACAGCAGAGGTAAAATACTCGGAGAAACTAAGCCAATTCTTCACTGGTTCATTCTCATTTCAACAACAGTCACTTTCGTAATGATTTTTTTTTCATCTCATTATGACCCGAATATACGTAGCATAAAGTAGCTGAAATTTTAAAAAATATGTTTAAGCTTTATCATAGGGTATTATTCAAAGGACCGGATAAATAAGACCCTCTATCGCAAAGAGGACAAAAACAACATTTTATCATAATCTGATTATTGAGACAGTCGTCCCTCACAGTTTTCACTTGTTTAAGCAATTCAGGTCTCATAATGAGCAGTAGGTTTGCTACATTGTGGGAATTCGTATTATTCAGACAGTGTTGAATATTAGATATACAAATTGAAGTCATGTCTTCACTCGCTTTGTTCTGCGTGTGGAACTAATATCAGTTCCCTAGTAAGTTGATCCCTTCTTTAGTAGCAGGTCATTCTATGTGAAGTTATTTTTAGTTCCTTTCATAATCTAATCACTACACGCTGTATGCTGCATGCAGGATTCGGATGGAGCTCATTAAGAAATAGGATGGAATTTTCATATCATTTCCCTTGATTAAGTGCTTGTTTGAGACGTCAGTCCTACAGTCAGTGTTCCAATTTTTACTTGGGTCATCTCTTTGGAGTTATTGTTCATTCAAAAGATAATCAATGCTTTGACAAAATATATTTTTAATCACAGTTTATCGATTTCGCACCCATTCAAATACACTGTATAATTATTCACAGTGTTGAAGAAAAACCATTGCCTCACTTCATACTTTGAAAGTTGTATTTTGTTCACCATGTGTTAAAAGCGATATCGCAACCTAAATAATTTCTATTTTTGTATCGTGGCGTTTTTAGAAAAAGGCGTTTTTCAACGTGTGGTTTAGTTCTTGTATAGTGTTGTAGAAAGTTAAAGTATTCAGACAGTCATGATTAAGATATATGCATGAAGTGTTGAAGTCATTTCCTGATCTCCTGTTGTGGATTGCTTGTGCCAGACCTCAGTTCCATCATCAGTAGAACGTGGCCGTGATTTCTCCACCCACTCAGTCTCACTGGAAGGAGAAAAGAGCCGCTCTATGGTGGCACAAGCTAGCGACGATTCCTTGGCCAATATCAGGTGAGGTAGACCATTGTGTAGACGACATTTCTCCGAAGTTGCAGGCCTTAACAACTTAATTCTCCAATGTGCTCAACAGCATTTACGACGGTGATAGTTATTTCTCCAAACTAACATTTCATCAGCGTCACAGTGAGATAGATCATTTGCAATTGTTGAACATTTTTCATGGCATAAAGTCATAATGAAACTATTGTCTCATATAAAATGTCCAAGACATGCCTGTTATTAGTATTAAGTATAGATCTTTAACTTGCATTGTATGGGCCCAACTGGACAAGTTTCAGCACATTCTGAGAAAGTGTTCCAATCAATCGTTATTATCAATCGGGGTGATGGACCTCACGTATTTTTCTTGTTCAATCACCAAACTGAAAAGAATGCCATCTGAACTTAATCTCTTGGCTGTAATATACCATTCAGCCTATGCAGCGCAAATGATGGCCAGCCTCCTGCAGGGACACCAGACAGAGACACCACAATGGTGCCTGACAGATCATCACTGCCCGAATTTGAGCACAGTCCGGACCTGGGACTGTTGCCTCCACTGCCAGAGGAGCAGGAATACTTGCTCAGCCCCGTCCCCCTCCCTGCACCACCGGCCATAGACCTCAGTAAGTACACATCTCTTCATTGTCGTTCCTTCTCGTAGGGCAGGGATGTCCAAACTTTTTGCAAAGAGGGCCAGATTTGGTGATGTGAAAATTACTGGGGGCCGACCATTCACTCTGACATTCTTTGAATCAATGCAAATGATCTATTTGACTACTGGAATTCTTATTGCAAATGGCATACTTTTCTTTTCTTCACATAGAACATTAATACATCTAAACAAGCATTTACCAAAGTCAATGAACTGCCTTTCATATTTGAGGATTAAGTAAGATGATGAGAAAGTCTGACTGGAAAACTTTCGGGAAACATCACAGAGGTTGCAAACCGGTGGGAATTTGAACACGGGCCACAATTGGCCCCGGGCCAGACTTTGGACATGCCTGTCGTATGTCGAGCAGTTCTGTGGGGTTTAAGCCGGTCGGTGTGTCCTTACAGTGATGGAGAGGTTGATCGTTCCGTTACGCTTTAGATACGCTTTTTACCCAGGAGGTTGTTAAGGCCTAAGTTTCATTCTTAAAACACTGGAGTTCTTGTTTTTATTTGCACTACATCATCGACAGTCTTACAGTTTGCACTTTTATGGTTTTTCTCTCATCTTGTTATGCATGACCATACACCAGGTATGTTCACAAGAGTGATGGATGGAGAAACTAGCTTTAATGTACTTTTCCAAGGAGAGAAACATAAACTTTATCAGAAATATTGACATTTCAGCAGAGAGTAGCCATTAATTGCTTCTTCGAATAAGTACCAGGAAGGCTAAAGAGATACTAATCTTAAACTGTCTTCGAACAGAAACATTTTAAGGCTAAGCATAGCGTACATCTGGGTTTTCTTTCCAGCTGTGTCAGATCTAGAGGTCACGGTGGGGTCGCCGCCAGTTGTCCAATCATCACCAGTGTACGAGACCCCACGCACGAAAATGCTGAGGTGAGTGTTAAAGGATTCCCGAAACAGTCACATTATTTCCCATTATATTCTAGGCAAAGGCTCATTAAGATGAGATGACATTATGCAGACAAAAAGTTCAAAACCTGATAGATAATTTGCAATAGCAAATATCGTAATTCCACAATCTTATTGTATACATAATATTTTCTACTGAACCACAAGCGAACTCCAAAAGTGAAATCTTGACGAAAAAATGAAATAAGTAATTGATAACCTCTGACATTTGCTACAAATTTCCAGTTTAGGGGGATGAGCCCTAGTCAAATAGAACAGATAATACGTCATATTATTCAGAACATGGTTATTTTTAAAAGTTATTACAGTGTATTTATTAACTATTTCTCACCGAGACAATGAGAGCTGCTTCTTGTTTTTTTATTTCTCTGTCCAGAATTGTCAGAGAGACCCTGAGAAACAAAGATGATTGGACTACATTTAAACACATCTATCCAGTCCTGTCCACTCCCCGGGATGTGGCTGCCCAGATGTTCAATGCTCTTTGCTGTGAGTATAAAACAGTGCGTCTGAAAAAAATGGGAGACAAATGCAATAGAACAGGATTTTGCAAATTCGAGGGTGGTTTCCCTTGGCACGAGTAGCCACTTTATACAACATTATGACAAAAGCGCAAGAATGAGATTTATATTTTGCTAAAATCAGCACTACTCACATCAATGGAAACTACAGGAAAGTGGCCACTTATTTAAAGTAACATCATTTTTTTGGCCAGTCCAGGTTACGAGAAAAGCGGACCTCACCAAAAGCCAGAACAAGCTTTATGTTACGTTCTCGTTTCGCTTTCAGCTGCCTGCGGACGGCCATCTGAAAACAAGTTACGTTCATGTTTCTGGCCTTTTTATCAAAATGACTCAGCCAGATGTGACTTAACCTCATTCCTGTTCAATGATCATTGTCTGTTGCCAGCATAACTTGACATAGGAGATGTAAAGAGACTGCAAATTGTAAGAATCATTCATCTCCATTCTCATATCCTAAGTGTTCATTAACAATTGGTTGGCTTTTGTATTAAGTGATTATATAATAAAATATGTCAACAATGGTGAAATCGTGTAGAAAGTATTACATAAAATTAGAATGCCCGGCACCTGCCATAGATTGATTTGTTGTTTGTTTTTCATCATAGTAGAGGTTTTAGTAGAGTTGGATCCTCACGTTCTCTCCCAAAATCTTTCACTTTCTTCAATTCATCCTTGCCATGGTCATCTCACCATTAGTCCTATTCCTACTCATGCGGCTCTTTCTCATCTCTGTTCTTTACTGTCACCTGATGCCATCATGGTACGCAATGTTGAGGGCCACTGCAGTCAATGATACTGATAGGGTAATTTCTTCATTTGTCCTGATCTTCCCTAGCAAGCTGACTTCATGGATTCTCATTCCACTAGCTTCAGTGAGAGAAGTTAGTAATCTGCCTTTTTCTTTGTGCCTCACTCTTGTCTATATAAGAAAATGGTCTTTATGAGGGACTCATGACTGGACGAATTATAAATACACCAATTTTCTACAAATTTGAATCCGATCACTTCTTACCTTTCACATTTCCACTCCTCACATTGACTTACAGAAAGCATGATAAACTATTTTCTTACAACCAATCCCTAAGAACGGACTTCCATCATTCAGCCTTGTTTTCTTTGGTTTCTTTATTTGTTTGTGTTGCGTAAGCAGGTCAGGCAGGCAAGCAGAACGTGTGTGTCCGTCAAGACGAGCCATTCTCCGACATCTTTATCTGGTTACCTGTTGACAGATACGACTGAAGCACAACCCTCCACCAGCAGTATTGTACCCTCCCAGCCAATCATCCCTGGAATCTATCACTTCCTTGTTCATTCTAGAATATATACAGGAAGAGTTTTATTACAAAATGATATAAATCTAGTTTTCTTTCTTTTCTTTTCTTTTTTTTAAATGAAAAACATGACCTTTTGTTCCAAATAAATGTATTTTGCTATACTTGCCAGATTCTAACGGATTCGTACAGTTGGACATATTCAAGTTCGCGAAATATATGTTAAATCAGATTATATAACTCGCATAAAGATGTCACACCTCATACTGTCTTCGAAATTTTACAAATGGCTCTTATCATGTTTGTGGTCAAATCCTTCATAAAATAATAGGCCCATATAACATAACAGTATCCTTATCTTTGTCAAACTGAAGAATCTTGATACATATGTATCTTGTGAGATAAAAAATTAGGATTAAGTCTTGTCTTCAATATTATTTGTCAGTGAGTTCAAGAATATATGAATGAATATATATATATATATAATATATATATATATATATTATCGTTCTCTATCGTAGGTTGTAGGGCTAGATCTATAATAATTTTGTTGCAATTCAG
This sequence comes from Peronia peronii, assembly GCA_039654565.1. NCBI lineage: Eukaryota > Metazoa > Mollusca > Gastropoda > Systellommatophora > Onchidiidae > Peronia > Peronia peronii. The sequence goes on along the minus strand of JBCEWB010166983.1, from coordinate 10,281 downwards.
GAAAACAGGCGTACATGTTATTATCCAATTTCCGAGACTGAAAACTGTAGATACATATATATATTCTGTGGCAAAAACACTTAGGGTGAGGTGTACGACAAATATTATGTTTAGCGAGTTTGGATCATAAGTTGAAGTCAAGCAATGGCGTTTGGGAAGTATTCAGTATGCAGTCCAAACAATACATGCAATAAACTGCTGTTTAAAACTGTTTCCCCATTACCGTGGGCATATTTCTTTCTTTTTTTTTTTCTGTTTGGATGAGCAGCTCATTTTTTATATGAGACCTGCTATATTATTACCGCATAATATATTATATCTGTCTGACAAATATTTCGGGAAACCACCTTTGTACATAAAGATAGACAAGTCTGCTAGAATTATAATGATTATGACAGGTTTGCATTGCAACTTGGAAGTAAATAAAGAAGGTAAAGATCGGTGTTTTGGAAAGATTTAAAGCTATATACAGGTCGTTTTTTATGCTGTGTTTTTGAAGACTTTTTCTCTGCTTGGATATTCCTACATTTGTCTTTATTTCTGTTTCTTTGGCCTTGTTTGTTTGTTGTTGTTGTTGTTTTGCTTCTTCCCTCTTCGAAAATGTCAGTTGGATAGGAGACTTTCTAAATCGTTGTGGTACATTTTTGACAGCTAGTGTCTGTGTGATCTTTCCCAATAATGCCATGAGGCTTCATAGATTGTGACATAGACAGAATTCTAAGGTGAATGCATGCGGCAAACGCAGCAGACTAGTGCCTGGAACAGAGCAACAAGCACTTTTCTCTACACATGTAGAACATAAGGTATCTATGCTATGAGTTTTACTCATCTTCACAAACAAGTAATTTCATTCCAAATAATAATTTTTATTTTTCATGGTAACCCTTTGTTTCGCAAATTTTTAGCTTCCATTTTAACAGTTATGCGACTTGGTGATGGGTTTTTTTCGGTTCATAGGGTATTCATGATAATAATAATTTAAAAATATTTATGCTGAGTTAAACAACGTTCATAAGAAAGGCACTTTTATGTTCAGATATATTTTTGTATAGCCTTCAAATGCTTTTGAACTTTTTCTTTGTGTAGCATGTTTTAGACAATTTTCATGTAAAGCATCGAACATGTTATTGTTGTTTTCTATTTTCAAGGGAATATTTTTGTATAGCCCTGCAATGTTTTGAACTTTTTCATGATGTAGACTGTTTTCTTATAAAACAATCCGACATCAGCCATATTCCTTTCCCTTTCCATCAAACAGCTGAGCATTTTGTGTGGCGTCGGATATCTATCGTGACTGCGTATACATGAGTTTGTTCCAAAACTATATGATCATTTGTAATCTTGTCTCACTTCAAATAATGTTGGAGAAAGGCTTATAATGTTCTTCCTGTCACTGGCTTGAAAAAAAAATACTCAAAGAAGATGAAAAAAAGTTTTCAGAAAATTGCTCCTCTACCATGACCCGTCATAACCGAAATGCTCGGTTATCATAACCTCGTAATGATTATGGCAGTCCTATTCTTATGATCGTTTCAGCAGCTTACCATGATCGGTAATGCACAGTCTCAGCAACAGCAAAGAGCGCGAACTTGCGAGGACCCTGGTTTGTTGCAATGTATTTAACTAAGACAAGCTTAAAATGTTCTAATTTTTCTATAACTATATAGCAAGTTAGATTAATGGAGATCAGCCACTTGTAAAGTGTTTGAATCTTGTATAAAGTAATATTTTTTAAACAGATTTAGTAATTTAGAATGCCTAATTTTAGATATTATATAAAGAATTTTATTGAATGAGAGTACGATAAATATTATAGCACTCAGTATAATTGTACAGTGTTTAATTTTATACAGCCTAAATTGTAAATTTATGAGGATTAATCTGTAAGAGTATAAAGCATGAACATTTTAAATTCACATTTTAAGGATCTTTTTCAATCGTTTTTGTGAAATATGCGTAAATGTCAAAATTGTACTAATAATGACTTACTGTGGGAGTTTCTTAAGCCTCTTCATGTCTTGGTTTTCTTAAAATTAGAACAAGATATTTTACCATGGAATGCATGCAACCATTTATGCGTTATCACTTGCTATATTCTTATTTAGAGAATTTTTGTACCGTATCTCCAAAATTTGTTTTATCATGCTAGTTCCCAGTATTTTAATTTGTATTAGTGTTTATTCACACAAGTCACAATCTTTTTTTCTTGTCCAGAATTTTAACATTGTCCACCTGTACGTAGACAGTATTCAGCATATATACCGAATATCATTGCTTGGTTGAATGTAAACTATCATCCACACCATTTAATATACATGTAATGTTTTGAAATACAAGATTCGGCTGTCAAACCTGTAACTAATTCAATATACATTACAAATACAATTAAAAAAATATACAAACAAGGATGAGGAATTTCTAGAATGGACATAGATCTAGTTACGCTATTTTGAAAGCCGATTTTTTTTAGCGGTCTGCACATAGACTATAATTGCTGATCATCCCTTCCGTCGGGTAGGCCACCTAGAGATCTCCACTCAGTGAGGTCCGGAGAAACTATGACCATTTAACTCCATTAATATTATCTCTTCGTCACATTATGGTCTAGACATTCCTTTGAAGAGATTCAAGGCTCCTTTCCGTGTAGATCAGTGATTCCCGAAGTGGGCGGTATCGCCCCGGCGGGGAGGGGGGGGGGAGGTGTCAATAAGAGCTTTCAAGGGGCGCTTAAAGGTTAGGAGGGGGGGGGGGTGGCTGGAAAATTGCCAGCAGACGGGGCAACATCATTAGAGATATGGAGCATAATCTGCTCGCTTGTCGTACACTGCTGTTCACTCTCAAAGTCGCATAGGATCAATTAATAACCATATGTATGTCCAGTCATATTGAATAGATAAAATTCTGTTCAGAACCACGTTTCTATCAACTTTACTAAGATCAGATGAAAAGACTTAGAACTTGAAGGCGTGTTTTTTTACTAATACTCAAGAAAAATTTGAAATGATTTCTCTTGATTGGAGGGCGGCGCGAAAGTCGTCTGAGGGTCAAGTGGGCCCCAGTCCGAAAAGTTTGGAAACTGCTGATGTAGTTTACATGCTAATACCTGTCTGTTAGGGCAGTCATTTGGCTTTCTCTGCAATTTCGTTTGATTTTTAAGACCTGTTGTGGAATAACTTACCTGATGTCTACTTTGTTGTTTTAAATTATTCATTATTTACATGTTTCTCAAGTTTAGATCCGGCAGTATGCATTACTAATCACCTGTTCAACATTTCAAACTCTTTGATAGTTACTGTTTACTATGTTAATAAACGTTCTGAATAAAAAATGGTAACCTTGCTTTTCATCTCACCTGGAGTTTTCTTAGAGTGACATAGAAGAATACTTGGCTGCAGAATTACTTGTTACACAATGCTTTTTAAATTTGATTGAGAGTGGAAGCAGAGCACTTGTTTGATGAAACATTGAAAGGGATAGAATACTTGATTGACTGAAAATATCAGAACACGGGGATAAAATATAACTAAAGAGGATTCGATTCTGCTTCTTTCACTCAAACTATGAGAGCAGACTACTACGTTTTATAAATATAAAACTATTTAGGTATATAATATTATAAATATACACATAGAGAGGGCAATCTACTTAAAACATAAAGCAAGTTCCTGCTTGAAGTCAACTCCTCTTGACAATCTTTTTTTTTCTTTTTCTTTGTACAATTGTTTTGGCTAATGAAAACCTTGTGTGAAGTCAACAATTCTTTTCGGTTCCGATGGGCTGACTTTAAGTTAACCAGACTCGACTGTAAACAAATATATATCATCTGTCAATATTTGACTGAACTCTCTAGGCCCTCTTTCCATCATAATTATATCAACTACAAACGCCGAGGTCTATAGTTAAAAAAAACAAAACAACGAAAAAATAGGACACAACATCCACAGGTGGTGCCCCATGCTGAACTCCCAACGTCATTTCAAATTGCAGAAACTAAGATAAATTTTATTAGTTCACATTTCAAATTACAGAAACTAAGATCAATTTTATTAGTTCACAAAGGGGATTTCCTGACACAGTGCATGCCGTTCATGCGCCATGTTTTAAGTTAGATCTATATCACAGACTAAACTCACAAACAGAACTAACCATAATCAAGGTGTGAAGGAGCAGTGCTGCATCTTAACACATACGGCTAATGTAAATTGTATCACCATTTAATCCCAGCTTTTCTTTTGAAAGAGATCGCTGAGATAATCATCCACAGAAGTTGAAAATCAAAATCTATACCGTAACCATTACCACTACTGTAGAAATATAAACTTCATATAATATAATTATATGTTATCAATTTCACCAACATTTCGGTGTGATTACTGTCCTTTCAAGCGCAAGCAATAGAGAAAATGTTCGCCTTGATCCGGGAAATAGGTGAAGTACTGAGTGATTGACTATCTAAGAAACTATAAACCACCATACACTAACACTACAATACATTCGATGCGACTTTATCGATACCAAACTTTATCGAAACCGGTACCAAACAATGTTTGTGTAATCCTAAACTGTTATCTCGATTATCTCGATTAACTGTGAAAGTTTGATCTGTAGTTTCTTCCTGAGCCGGGTTTTCACGTCGACTGATCTCCTTTTGAATGCATTTTTGATGTTCGTATCAGATCAACTCTGTAAAGAACGTTCAAAATCTACAAGTGAACATTAGAGAGAAGTACCTCAAGCACTAAGTGACTAGGTCAGACCTTGCCTGTGAAGACAGGTCAGAGAGCATCAGAGTGCGTCCAAAACAAGATATTGCTAATACATTATTATGGTTAACATGGTTTTAGTTTTGGAAGCAACACTGCCATAAACCTTAGCATTCTGAACGACTTTCGTGCCTAAGGTGGAAACTACATTTCTTTCGTCATTCCACGGGCGTGATCCACACAAATAGAGTTAACTTGTTCTCCAGCCGAGCTGCAAGTCACCTTAGTTACCTTGCCTGGATATACCGCTCCGCAACTCAAGGTGGCTCTGATTACATTTCCAGACATAACTTGGCAAAGCAGAGCAAAAGAAGACTGAGCCTATCATCTCAAGCTTCAAGCGCTAAGAATAGCTTCCATATTTATGTCATTTTTATTAATAATAATTTGTTCTTAACCCTTTAATAACCATAGATAGGACGCTGACAAATCACTTGTGACACTGCAATAATAATCAAGGTTGTCTTAGTGCATAATTTCACTGTTCACGTACTTATGGACTATATCACTATACGGGGTTCTGTACATTCACACACTAAAAGCTGGCATCTGAACTCGAGAGAATTCAGACTGGTAATGAAACGCTTCCGCAAGATTCGTGGCATCCTTATAAAGATCACATTACCAACCTGGAGATCCAGACCAAGCCACCAGACCATGCGAAGACCACTTGTCCATAGTGAAAAAAAACAAAAAAAACATTTAGTATGGCCATGTACGGGTAGGCCTACTCTGTATCAAGATCAACAGGATTTGTTAAGCCATTTTACAAGAAATATTGTGATTGTGTTGGGGGGGAGGGGGGCAGGGAAGGAGAAAACAGGAAAAGATGGAAGGACAATATCAGCGAATGGACTCCGCAGCTATAACCAAGAAAACGGGAGTGACTGTATTAAACTATCATTCTCACTGTGGGCACCATAGTGTCTTCGATTCGTAGACGTCTTGATCTCATTTACCTCTCGTCACATTTTCTGTCTCCGAAACAAGCCTAGCGCTCATTTAAAATTACTGAATTTATCTCGGCCGTCTCTCGTCAGTTAGGGAGTGGCACGCCTTTGATACGTTTCTTTTTTAGTGAAAAGAACAGTGACCGCTTTCTTTTCATTATAATTGTTATGTCTCATTTGTTGTGAATCATCGAGCATTCACCAGTCAAAGAGTGACCACACAGAAAACTCATATTGTACCAGTTAACTCGATTTATTGCCCTAAAACGATTCGGACATCGTGATACATACATTATTCTAAATTAGTGGTGTACATTTAGCCACAAATATCATCATATTAAATATTTAACATCCATATTACATCATATAAGGACATGGACATGACATGTGACAACGCATTATCTTTGATAGGATCTACGTTGATGATTAACATAAATAATCACAATAATCATAAAATATACATTTTCTCTAAGAGAAGCAACTCTTGGCTGCCAAGGAAAACAACTCTTGACCAAGGGAAATAAGTAAGTCCTATAACAATAATTATAATATGTTGCTGCAGTAGATCCAACCTTGTGGTTGGGTCGACTGCTTTTTTAATCACTACATCTGTGGTGAAGTTGGTCAAGCTCGGAAACATGGAATCTTCAGGTCATGAGTACTAATGAAGCATTGATTGGCATGCTGGTGTTCAGAAACGGTTAGCGGTGTTGGACAAAGCTGAAGATAGCTACGCCTAGAGGACCCATACAAACAATGGCAAGAACTAGGAGTAGGAGATGAACTAAGTATTTCTCCCACAAAATGGTGATATCCTCCAGTGTGGTTCTTTGTTGAAATTTGGAATGCATCCAGTATCATCTATAAAGAATACGCCTTCTAAGTTCTATTTAACCAAAATAGCATGGCAACAAAAGTTGCAATGCATCCATTTACAATGTAAATGTAAACTACGTGTATTTTTTTTCTTCGCGCTACTTCATGCCTAAACAGACGTATACTGACCAAATGCAGAACTGTGCTGCTTTCATTTTGCACACATTTCACTTCCCTCTCGTTATTTCTCACCCGTGACGTGGTCTAAACTGAAATGAGTCAACTATGTTTCCACCTCCACCCTAAAAAGAACATCTGAACATTGGTCGGGGTAACTCATACAGGCCGTGCCAAGTGAAGGTGACGGTCCTAGCCATGCAGAGACTGTATGAAGGTGACGGTCCTAGCCATGCAGTGACTGTAATATTCATTAAATATTGATGGGGTCTCAGCCTAATTCGTTATACGTATACAGTCATATATATAGGCCTATAATGATATTAAGAGGGCCCTTTTGTGGCACTTTAGCACTATTGCAGTGCTTTCATCTTTCAAGAAAGTGACAACGAAGACTAAGGGGACGGGGGAGGGGACAGAGGTCCTGGAAGTCATTTTGGAAACTGCTGGGGGGAGATGATTTTAACCATTACCATCGAATTCGCATAGTCAAATAAGAGGAAAACAATTCGAAAAAAAAAAATTAAATCACTCATGGTTGCCATAGTAACGGCCGCCATCTTGTATATTGCGTAAGTTTACTATAAATAGGCTTCTACATTTTTCAAGCGATTGGCTTGAAATTTTGCGTACATACTCTTCAGTTCAATATCTAGTGGTAGGAAAACTCAGGTGGTGCGAGAGCGGCGATGGTCTTCAGAGGCAGTATGGGCTCTTTCATTAGATGTTTCGGCCTTGAACTTCCTGATATCTTCTATAACCCCGGCCACATCGGAATCATAACTCCCGATGTCTGCCACCCACTTTTTTTTCCCTCAGGGACTTTCTGGGATTCGAATCAGTGCCGCTTGGTTTTCGGTCCAGATATAGTTAACCGAGGTGTTCTAACCATTCTGCCAAGCGTACCACTGTTTTTATGGCATAAATTATTTTATTCAAATCTACCGTCCGGCATCAAGCGGTATAGAGGATGTACGACTCCGCAATCCCCGAGCTAAGCACTATGTCCGGCCCCATACCTGACTTGATAATTAATTCGGGATATTCTCCCCATTCTGTCAAATCGGCTACTGTATCCCAGTCGCCGGTACTCTTTAGTATTCCACGTACTGAGATGTTGTAGGGGATCTTGGTGGGAATTCTCGTTGACTCTTGGACGAATGTATTTTTCCGGAATTCATCTGATTGCTCCGGTTTGTCAGTGCCGATGCAACTATTCTTGCCAGCACTTCAAGCACACGGTAGTGTCGCCAATTATATCTTCCGGCGGCCAAGCCGATTTTGTAACCAGAGAGAAGATGTTTAACGTCTGTTTTCCCCCACAGAGTGAGCATTCTTCGCTGGTCTCTTTCCTCCACCTGGTGAGGTTTGTTTTTGTGGGAAGCACATCAGATATGGCACGAATATACTGAAGGCCAGTTTCATGGGTGAGATGTGCCAAATGTTCTTCCATGTCATTGTTCTTTGAAGGATATTTTTCCAGTTTGTCTATTGTCCCTGTAGCCCCTCCCGCGCAGCTTTCTGGATTTTTTTTTCGTCTTCCTTGTGTCTGATACCATTTTTCCTTAGGCATCGCTGTGAACCACAATGAGAGCGCTTGCCCATACGAACCTAATCCTTTCCTGTCAGACTGTGTGAATCCGATGATCTCCTTTGTTTGTAGCGACTGACTGTTCTGCTGCATCGACGGCTTTTTTCCCCTTCCACTTTCGGCCCGTTTTCAGTTCAGGTTCTATATTCCTCACAGCATCATCCTGCGAGCCTTTGAACATCAGGTGAAGGCGGGCATTCCCTATTTTGTGTTCATCACTCACGGATATGTGTGGTAGCACCAACTGCATTTGCTTATTAGTGTGACGTCGGTTAAGCATGGTGAGAGCCCTAGCCATTTCCTTGTGTAGCGGTTTGTCTGTGCCTCTAATCCCTCTACATTGAGATGGAGATTTCATAGACTAAGAGTGGCCAAAGTAGTTTTGGGATCAACATGAATTGGACGATCCGCAACTTGAAATGTTCTGAAAGTCCGCTCTTTTCGATATTCTCCAGACCAACTGTCAGCTGAGTTTGCACTTCACCCCTCTGCTTTGTGTCCTGCAGAGAAGAGTCATATCACCGACCGAGACTTTCACAAGTAACTCTGCGACTGCTGGTATTACTTGGTCACCTATCTGGAACTGCACTGTGCCATACGTCTTCCCATTTCTGAGAGAGAGGCTTCTGGACTTCTTGCGTCTGAATGCCATTAGGCACCAGGAGGCCAAGTCATCCAGTCTTTTGGAATGTCTGCCTTGCCTCTTCTTGGAATGATACTAGGATTGTTGTGTCATCCATGAGTGCCTTTAGTGGTGTCATTAGACAGCCGTCTCTCAAATCTGGCCCCCTGGAAAATTGCTCACTGACCTTCAGCAGTACTTAAATGGCCAACACGAAGAGAATCGCGGAGACTGTACAGCCCATGGCAATTTCCGTCTCTAACTGAACCTAGTTAGTGATGTATTGTCTCGACGCAAATTAACTCATCCTGAAGGACTCAAAGTGGTATGGTGTGGGACATGATACATCTCCAGTGCCAGCCACAGTAGAGAGTTAGGGGCAGATCCGTACACATTAGCAAGGTCTAACGATATAACATGCAGTTTCTGTTTTCACTCTCTGGATAGCCTCTCAGATCATGCTCGCTTGTTCTAGGCACCCTAGGACTCATCCTTTCTGGACTGATGTGTCTATCTATGTAACCGTTCTCCATTAAGTGTGAAGTTAGCCGATTCGCTATTACCAAGAAAAATATCTTGCCCTCCACATTCAGCAGAGAGATAGGGCGGAATTGACCTCTCTCCCCTGAGCTCTTCTCCTTTGGTATATAGCCTTATTCCACTGGTTGCTTATCTTTCCTTTAGTCCAATATGTAACCAGCTCCCTGTGCAATAACTTGAGCACTTTGGGACATTTCCTGTACACTAGATACGGCATACCGTTAGACTTGGGACTGACACTTGCTTCTCGCCTTACTGGCTATCTTTCCAACCTCGCACACTGTAGGTGGCTCTTCGTTGAACTCTCTGCCCGGCTGGCAAGGCCATACCAGTCCGCTAATCGAGTCCAGCGCCTCTTTCCTTAGTGGATCTGAATAGGTCTTTCGCAAATGCATGCTGTTCTAATTCATCCTGACTTGCGCTGGGCTCGCTGGGTCGTGGATTTTGGAAGAGATTTCCTGCGTATTGGAAAGGGTTATTAAGGAATCTTTTGCGGTTCAGGCGTGCCTTTCACTTCCTTATCGATCAGACCGGATTTTTCATAATTGGCTTACTTTTTGTTTTGTTTGTTTTGTTTTCCTCACAAATTTTGAAAATCGTTATGTAAAAAAGTAACGGATTTTCCGAAAATTTGACCCCAAATCGCAAATTTCTCAAAAATTAAAATGGTATCAAAACGCCTCTGATAATTTTTTTTTTTTTTTTTTTTTGTTTTTTTTTTTGTTCTGTATTCATGCAAAATGTCATGGCAATTGCTCCAGAAATAAAAATAGATCTTATATTTCTGCTAAAAACCTCATTTTGAGAAATACGCATTTATAT